>VWZD01013038.1:3653424-3828593 GCA_013396695.1 Sakesphorus luctuosus
CCCCCCCTTTAATTTTATTCTCAGTTTCTGGAGATTATCACTCTGCATCTGCAGCGGGGCCCGCCTGGGTCAGCGCGGAGGAGCGCGACTCCTCAGGGTCCCCTTGGCGCTTCGAGGACTCCATGTTGGAAAGGCTGTTGGCTTTTTGTTGTTTGTTTGTTTTTAATTGTCAATTGTATGGTAAATGGGCTGCGCTCGGAGGGTCACGGGGAGTTCAGCGGGGCCGAGGAGCGAGGCTGTCCCCGGGCGCCGAGGGAAGGACACGGTGTGTCTTCACCCCCGGGAAAACACCCCCTTTGCGCCTCCGGTGGGGAGAGCTGGGCCGGGACCCGACCAATGTCTTTCCCCTTGCAAATGTGAGACCTGGTCTCGCCCCTCCAAATGGCTGTGAAGCCGCAGCGGGGAACCGGGGGCGGCCGGGGGGTCCCCGCGGAGCCGCTGCGCCTCCCGCGGTTTATAGCCCCCCGGAGCCGGGCTCTGGATGCCGCCTGCCCGCTGGTAGTGCTCCTAGAAAACCAGATGCCTTTGCAGGCTTTCCAGACACCCCGTGTAAAACAGGATCAGAGGCGATCCCGCGGTGCAGGATCTGTAAAAGCCTCTCTTTTCATCTCGGCAAGGAGCGCGGGCTCCGCATGGGGTGCGTTAAATACCAAAAACCCAGTCTCCGCGGCCCTACAAAGTTGAACGCGGTGCCTCATGCTCCCGATTTCCAGCGCTCCGTGCTGCTGTGCAGTCTGCCTTTTTTTTTACTGTTGGCATTTTTTTTGGTGTTGTTTCTGGTGGCAGCTTGTCAGCTGCTGCACGCAGAAGGGCCGGGCTGGAGGGGCTGGGCCCCCGCTCGCGGCCCCGAGCGCAGGTGCCTCCTCCGCTTCGCTACTCAGCGCTGCGGCCAGAGGACGAGGCGGGCGATTACAGCAATGATGAGGCGCGGGAGGTGCCCTCGGAAGGGTAGAAGTCGCCCGGCCCCGTCGACTCCCGGGGCTGCGGCGAGCGAGGTCGCCCCCTGTTGGGAACGGGACGCCACAGCTCCCTGGGGGCCGCCCCGACGGGGCTCGGGGGCTCCGGCACAGCGACGACCAAGCCCAGAGGAGCACCCGGGCCCTTTGAACGGGGCAGTGCCCTTTGGCCCCGTCGTCCGGTCTTGCAGCTCCCGGCGTTTTCCCGGTCACCAGTTCCCTCCGCGCCCGGGCTGGCTGCTGGGCCGGGCGGCTGCACAGCTGTTTGGGGTCCCGCGTGCACACCGGCGTCTCCAACCTCCTCAGGGCTCGGGCAGTTCCATGACGCTTCTTTGTTACTATCATTATTCCAAGCAGAAAAAGAAGTTAAAAAGGCCAATAACAGGTTGCGCGCTGTTGGGTGTCGCTGCTTGCCCCGCGCACACCTCGCTTCACCTTGTCCTTTGCTCAGTACGCCCTCGGCTTTCGCACCCTTCCCGGGACTGAGCCCCTCTGAGGCAGGCGGGCTCTTTCTGCTGGAGGAGACCGACCCCTATTTACGTACCCCCATTTACCCACCCCAAGTTGAGCTGGGGGGCTCACCTCCCCCGGGCAGGAGACGTTTAACACGCACGGCACGGGGAGCTTTCGCCCCTGGGTTGCGGCCCCGACGCGGTGTCTGAGAGTGGCACATATGGGTCCCCACGCTGTGGCCGCTTCCCCGCGTGTGCTCAGGCAGGTTCCGTGTCAGGCCCCGCCGCCAGCACTCCGCTTCTCCCGGCCCTTTGCAAACAAATAAATTAGAATTAAGAACACCTTCAATTCAGCGTTAAGGGCCTTTGGAGAATGAATAGGGAATAGGGAGCCCCCAAGTGTCGAAATGTCCTTTTTTCTTTTTTTTTTTTTCCGCCTTCCAAGGGGAGGGGAAATGAACCCCGGGAATGGCTCTGGGTAGCGAGTGAGTCCCGTGTGAGGACCAGACGGTGATCGCAGGACCTGTCGGGGGAAGCGTCTGACTTCCAAGAGGGCAGCCCGCTTGCTGCAGGGGCCGGGGCGAGACGCGGAGCTGCCCCTTGTCGCTCCTGGTACCTCCTCGGGCCGGTACCTGCCGTGGCAGGGCCCTGGGTCTGCCGTCGGGGCAGTCTCCGCGGCGCCAGCGCGGAGCTCGGGGCTGCCTCGGCGATCGCAGAGAGCGGGAGCCCAGAGGCTGCGGCGAGATGGTTTAGGGGACGGCGGGGAGCGCCCGTCACGGCCGGCGGGGAAGGGCGAGGACTGGCCGCATCGTCTCCGGCTGGGAGCCGTCGGGACCCCCGCGGAACCGGCCTCCCTCTCCCTCTTGGGCTCGCTTTGCAAACCTGAAGCCGCCTTTAGCCAGCCGTGAGCATTTCGTGTCCGCGACGCTGGCCCCGGCGCGGGGAGCGATGGGGTAATGCCCGGCCCGGGGGCCCGCGCGTAGTCTGTAGCTCCGTGGCAGCGGAGATGGAGTCCCCGTGTCCGGAGCGGCTGTCCCGTCCCGTCCGGCCCCGTCCCGCCGCGGGCGTGGTTCGGGGAGCGGCTCGGCCGGGGCAGGGGCCGGGCGGACGCCCCGGGAAGGCGGTGTCCGCGGGGGGTGGGGGCGCGGGGGTGGGTTTTGCCCGGTGGAGCGGGAGCCGCGACGTGCCTTAGTCTGGCACCAGAACCTCGGCGGGGAGAAGGGCCGGCGAGGCAGAGTCAAGTTAAAAGGGGCCCGGAGACTTCCGTTGTTTAAACTTGAATGCTCGAAAATGGTCTGAGGAGCAATAAACAATCTGATCCTTTTTCTCCCCCCTCTAGAAATCCAGTGCAGTATTAATCCACGGAGGTGCAGTGGGGACAGTTGGCAGTACAATGGCTTCTCAGTACCTCGTAGTGGCTCTGGCCGTGTTCTCGTCTTTTACCCAGGTTGTAATAGAAGCCAGCTCTTGGTGGTAAGCATCTCGTATTGACTTGATTTTAAAAGGGGGTGTCAAGATTTGCTTGCTTAAATGTCTGTGCGCTTCTTATGTACTTTGTTTCCGAGGGAGTACCACAGGAGCGAGGGAGCTGGGGAGTAGTGTGCTCAGTGTAGTACGTTGTGTAGTAAAATGAACGGGTCTGTCGAATAAGGGTAAATGTGCAACATCTCGTCTTGTAAAATACAGTTTTTAGAATGCTGTATGGTAGATTCTCTATGGATTTTATCATCTTTAAATTACTAGAATTGCCTCTCTTCTAAAAGAGCCATTTCAACTCCCTTAGGTTGGAAATTTTGCATGTGAAAGAGTGAATGCTGATCTACAAGTAAAAACTTTTGTTAAAGTTTCGGTTTGAAGTTTCGTGTAACTCAAATGTTTGCAAATGTATTTCGTTATGAAGAAGTACATTTAAATTTCTGTTTTGGCAAATTATCTGTGTAGTGTACAGTGTTGGGAGTTCTTGAAATAGGTGTTTCTCTGCTGTTTCAAGTGATCCTTTTTGGATTAATGGCCACTTTTTAATTGAAATCTATCATGTGAAGAGCACTTTAGGAATTAAGAAAACAAAGTTGATTTTGTTTACAGTGCATATACTTGCCTGTATGTTTTTGTGTTGCCATTTGGAAGAAGATAGAAGTAGTCTGTAGCAAGTTTCTAACTTCTGGCTTGCTGAAGGTTTCCCTATTTGTTTATAGTAGAACAGATTGAAAAATCCAGACTCAAAACTACAATATGTGTTAAAACAAACTGGGGGTTTGGGAGCTATTTTAATTTTTGCATTATTTATTTTCCTGGCCTTGCAATTGTTCGGAGCTTCTGTTATTTTTACTATGTCAATTTAAGCTGGTAAAGGGCTGCCTAGATGCAAGTCTTCCAAGTCTGTGTCTTACTTCAGTTTCTAATGTATGGTGATAACCACATGGATGGGAATTAGTAACTTCTGTCCTGTCCTTAAACAAAAGTTTTATACTTAAGTGTTCATTTGATTTTTTTCCTCATCTGTTGTATACTCTTACAGTTTTGGTTGGGATTTATAGGTTTTTTAAAAAAATATTTTATTTTATAGTCTTCTGTTTATTAATCCAAATCTTTCTTCATGCAGGTCTTTAGGGATGAACCCCATGAACCCCATGAACCCTGTTCAGATGTCAGAAGTCTATATAATAGGAGCCCAGCCACTATGTAGCCAGCTAGCAGGGCTTTCCCAAGGACAGAAGAAACTCTGCCAATTGTATCAGGACCATATGCAGTTCATTGGAGAGGGTGCAAAGACGGGCATTAAGGAGTGCCAGTATCAGTTCAGACATAGAAGATGGAATTGCAGCACTGTGGACAACAACTCTGTTTTTGGCAGAGTCATGCAGATAGGTAGGAAGCAACATCTTTATGATTGAACTCTTGTCTAAGAATATCTATGGCACACACTGTTCTGCACTTGAAACTCTTGCCAGGTTCTTACTGAGTACTGTATACAATCAAGTGTTTTTAAAAGTTGGCAAAGGAGTTGGATTATTTTTAGCTGGAGGTGATTTCCCACCACTGTCCAGCCATGTGTCTTGGAAAACAAAGTAGGAATATGTATTTGCATATGGGAATAGAGGAGAAAGGAAAATGAGGCCCTGAAATCTCTTTTTTAGAAAATTTGAGACAAAACGAAGGCAACCTAAGAGAATTAAAACCAGCAGCGTCTTGTAAAATTAAAGATGTCCATGTCTTGTTCCAGAGTTAGTGGCTGCATAATAAATCGCTCTTGGTCCAGAGGTTAACTGAAAATTGCTGCACTTTCGATTAGTGTTTATAGGCAATTCCTCCTTGCTTATTTCCAGATACGTTTTTTTTTTCTCTTTTTAAAGAAAACAGATTTATTTTTAAGGTGCTCTAGCTGGGTGATTTTTACGAAATCAGTTCTATCAGGGCAAAATACGTGATTGTCCTTATAACTCACCTTTAATGTAATTACATCGCTGCTTAAGAGAGACTGATTCCTGTTTAACATCTTATCAGAATTTGGTGGACACCCAACCCTTCCCCTGTCAGATCCTGTTTGAAATGGGCTTCTCCAGTGCTCACGTGCTGCCTGCCTTTCCTGGCATTTAAGGATCTCATCCTTTTTTAAAGTCCTAGGCAAAATTTGAACCAGTGCTGTTGAGCTGAGTCCATGGTGAAACCTTCCTCTGATTTACCCAAGTCAGATTGTAATCAACTGAAAAATACCTATATTTCTGGGTGGTACCTGTGATCTTTTAAATAGTGATCAGCACACTGACAAACTCGGCAGTGCTTTTTAGTTGGAGTTGTAAAGTAAAGCTTTTATGTTAGTGTTTTTCTGTCCTGCTCTCCTTTTTAAAAAAAAAAAGTTTTAAAATTGGTCTCGTCTTGGTTTTACCTGTAAATGGGATGACTCAAGTTAAAGTTGAAGGAATACATCAATTCACATTTGGTCTCAATTTTTGTTAAAAGAAGTTTTTATTTGGAGATTGTCAGACAAATAGAAAAAAATCTTTTGCATGGAAGTACCGAATTGGAACAGATGATTTTAGATAAACAACCTTCTCAAGGCTTTTTACAAGCATAGCATTAACCCCCCATAGAGTTTGTTCTTTCACCTTACCCAAGCAAAAGTCTAAAAACACATGTAACATGAGATAAAGCTTTTTCTGTACACTTCTGTGTTCTAGCAATCTAACAAATGTCAGAAGAACAATCCATTTAAAATTTAGGCCTTCATCCTTCAGCCCTTATTTATTGTCCAGGCAAGTGAAAATTAGCTCAGGGGGACTATTGGTGTGAAGAAGTGTACAGGATTGGGCGCGTGATTTGTGGTGTCTGTCTCTGGAATAGATGTTTCTGCCCTCTCCAAGTATGACAGATCTATTTAAAGGTGGTTTCTTTCAAGTTAAATAACTTTGCCGCACCCTTTTGATGAATATGACTGTATTAACTGATGTCTACACAGCAATTCATCATGTAATTAAGCCACTTATTCTAATTGCAGATGGAAGCAAGGTTAATAGCCATATTCAAGAGTTAGAGTGTGTAGAGTGTGTTCAGTGAGAGCAAGGAAGTGGGTAACAGTTGTATATTTTCACGTTGACCTTCAGTAATGACCAGTTGGTGTTCCTCTGAGTAGAAGGAAAAGTGGGCACTTTCAAAGCCTGATTCAATTTACTTCAGCCTGCCATATCCTGGTGTGCCAGGGACTGGCCGATACTCCTTCCTCTCACCAGTGTGGAAGGTGACTCTTAGGGTCTGAATGCCCATCGTTTGGGAGGGTTTTGCCATCTGCTGTTGGCCCTCTCTGGGGCACAGCACTGCTCCACAGTGCAGCCATGGCCCTGTGTGTCAATGGACAGTCTTTCTTCCAGGATTTACCCTGCACAGTTAGCTAAAGCTGTACAAACAAACCTAGCATTGGGTTTGGAAACTTGCTCTGTGGCTTATTGAACTGTAAAATTTTAGGGCTTGTGTTCTGCACTGCTGTCCTTAGGTGCTGGTTCTTGTATCAGGCCATGGTCCTCCCTGTCTTCCCCACCTTGCCCCATGTCCTGCCCATCAGCCCTGGGATAGGCTTGGGTTTTGCACATGGAAAACAAAATAACTGGATCCTCCCCCAACAGCTCCGTGTGCTTGGTGTCCAGTTTATTCTGCCTTTGGCCTGATGTTGAATGCTTTTAAAGTGCTGGCAAAGAACATTTTGTATCTTATGTTCAGGTATATAAAAAAAACTTGTTCTGTTCTTTCAGACTTATTCAGATCAAGTGTAAAGCTCAGCTCCTTGCTCTGTGGGTGGCTTCCTACAGTGTGTGTATATTGAACAGTTCCATTTCTATGTTTTATATATATGGGAGAGAGGGAACTCAAACGTGTTTGGAATGTGTGTTTCCTTGCCATGGCTACAATTGAGAGAAATTCTGGACTGTGGGAAAAGACAGATATGTTTGACAGTGAAGGAAAGCACAGTTGTGCCTGAAGACTGAAAAAAAAATTCAGAGTAACTCATCCATGTGAAACCATCACTCTTAACATGTTCCTGGGGTCAATCACTTGAGGTGGTGTTGGCTTGAAATCTATTTCAACAGCTGATGCTATTTTATAATTTGCCTTAATGTTCAAGGAGGGAAACTGGGAGGCAAGTCTCCTTCCTGTACCCCAGCCTTTCATTCTCCTTCCCACTAAGAGTAAGTTCTTTAAAATTTGTTCCAGAATAATAATGAAAATTAGTCAAAAATAGTCAGCTTTATGAGTTTAAATCCTGCAAATGAGCGGCATAGTTAACCATGTGAAAGCATGAGCTAAAGAAACATGAAAAAGAACAAGAATGGAACGGAAGAGGCGAGTCCTGTGGTCCAAAGCAGACCACATTTCTTTCCTCTCAATCTAGTGGAAATTTTGCTTAAGGAATTAATCCAAAAATATGTGTTACAGAGCAAAGGGGAACATTAAAATCTGTACGACGTTCCCCTGCTATAGTTTGCAGTAAATGCAAGGCCTAAGTCACTGCATAAAGCCAATTTTTTTTTTTAACTAAAAAAGCTACTCCTGTAACCCTTTATACCCATAATTCATGTCAATACTTCCATGTGCAGGTGTCTGAGAATAGAACATTGTTAGTAAGGTAAAAAAGTGATTTTCGTGTTCCTTAAATCTAATCTTTCCAAATTGAAGATTTCTGATTTCTCCCACTTAAAATCAGCATCTATTACAAAAATTAATCTAGTGGAAGATAGCTGTTAGATTAACAAAGCTGTTCTGATCATGCTGTCATCTTGATGTTAAATATGGAGCAGACTGCAAATTATTTATGTTTCAGAAGTGCTTGAATGCTCCTGTTAGATTTGACCTGTCATGGTACATCTTGTACCAAGTGTTTTTGCCTCAAAACGTTGCTGCCTGAATATATATGACTTGACCAAAATGTAGCCTCTTAAAGCCCTAGTTTTGTGAAGGCCCATGCTGTTCCCTAAGGAAAATCATGTAGAATCAAAATTAAAGCTAGCTTGATCTATTGATTGGACTACACATTAGGAATAAAACTTAATTTATAAACAGAAAAAAATTATTTAGTCTGTTCTCAATCATTCTGGGAATCTTTCTTGGAAAACACCAATTGGGATGCTTTCTCTTACAAAGGAAAGCAAACATCAAGTGTGCTCTCTGGTGTAAGTTCTGTGTTTGTTTGAAAGCTTTGTCGGAACTTTAGGCAGCCTTGGAAAAGTGAAAGTGCGACTCTAAATAAGGTGGGACTAGGGACTGTCAATAGGATGCTACGTGACCGTGTCTTACATTGTCGGTTTTTTAACTTTTTCTTCCAAAAGTTTGAAACTTGAGGTTTTCCATTTCCATTTAAGGGCACCAGATGCAGGAGAAAACCTTCAAGGCTGCCTTGTGCCAAGGGCTTTTTCTTCCCTATAATTTGTAGAGATGATTGTCCATGGGCTCACTTGCCATATTCACATGAGTTCGAGAGGTGGATACTAAACAGCACAGGTTGTCATTGGTTTTAAATAGTCTCCTACAGAAGTGTCTGGCTAACGTGTAGGGTGGAAAGTTGCATGTTGCTCTGCTGCACATTTCTTTTGATACCAGAAGGCTTTGTAAAATGCTTGAACTTTAAATAAATTGGAACAAGTGGGTGAAATGCATCAATCATGTTTGAGAAGTAGTAATTTAAGAACCAGACTTTTAAAAGTTGTATTTAACATCTCTTTCTTCTGAAAGACAGGGAGCCTGCTTCTCTTCCTGCCCCTCACACACAGGCATGGCTGCTTTGGCTCTGCTGGCATTGTGCTCCAGCCCTGACCCACCTCCTCTCTGCTTTCTCATCTGGGCTTTCACCAACATGAAAAAGAAGCAATTTCTGCTCTTCACAAACACTGTGTGTGCTCTAATGGGTCAGTTTTGCTTGGTTCTTTCAGAGTGGAGACATTCTGGGGGACATGGCTTAGGGTTATTTTACCTCTTAGCAGGCAAATCAGTTCTTGGTGGCTCCTGGAAAGCCTTTGGCCTCTCAGCTCCTCCGCTGGCTGGGAGTGGTGCGTGTGAGCTCTCCCCTAACACCGCTTGTCTTTCTGCGCAGGCAGCCGGGAGACGGCGTTCACCTATGCCGTGAGCGCGGCCGGGGTGGTCAATGCCATGAGCCGAGCCTGCCGGGAGGGCGAGCTCTCCTCCTGTGGCTGCAGCCGAGCCGCGCGGCCCAAGGACTTGCCCCGGGACTGGCTTTGGGGCGGCTGCGGGGATAACATCGAGTACGGATACCGCTTTGCCAAGGAGTTCGTGGACGCCCGGGAGCGCGAGAGAGTTTACCAGCGAGGCTCCTACGAGAGCGCCCGGATCATGATGAACCTCCACAACAACGAGGCCGGGAGAAGAGTAAGTGTCTGCAGGATGGTGTGTGCCCCCGCTCGCCTCCATGTCCTCCTTTTCGGGAAAGATGTGCTGCAGTGGGGCACAGAGCAGCGCTGGGTGGTGACTGGCCACCATGGCTTGACTGTTTTGATGCACGCAACAAAAAAACAGCAAATGCAGGGTCTGGGTGGGTGGGGAGTAAGTGAATTTGAGTGGCTTCTGGTTGTCTGGCAGTCCTATTGCCTTCCTCATGGGGGAGGCTGGAACCAAAGCTTGTTGCATTTCCCTCTGTATTGTTTCATGAAAAGTGCCCTTCTCGCAATGGATTCTCTGTAGAACAGAATTTTATTAATTGGTATTTCCAACCAGGACAGTGTGTGTTGGAAGGAAGAGGGATGTGCTGGGCTTCCCAGGCTGGAATTGTGCCACAGGATTGTTCTGACTTTTTTTCTTTCCCTGCTTTAAGAGGATGTGGAAAGCTTCTCCATGCTATGAGAAAGCATGGTCTTCTGCGGTTGAACATGTCTTTATGGTTTCTTTAATCTCAAAAATGCCTTAAATGAATGAGTGTAAACTTTTTAATAGTCTGAATATGAAGAGCCAAAATCATTATTTTCCTAGAGCTTGAAGTGCCAGCAATAGTCAGCTGGAGACTTTACACTTGTGTTCTAAGGTGAAGAAGGATGAAAGATAATTGAAAATTAATAGTATTTAAATGTAAGAGGAGGGTGGAAGCAATGGACAAGCCAATTACTATTAGTAAGAAATAAAATGACACTTTCACTGTTGCTTACAGAGGCTTGAGCAGCTTTTTCCTTCTTCAGCCTCATCTCTGCAGTGCCATTTGGCAACATTGAGACTCTGTAACTGCTGGGTGGAAGTTGTCTTCAGTATCATTTAATGTGTCAGACCCCAGGATTTTTGGGGCAGTGTCAACATTGACTCTTATTTCTATTTGTACAGGGCAAATGACTAAGCTATCCCTGCCAAAGCTTTGTAAAGAGGATATTGCTATGTAGGTCTGTCTTCCACCCGTAGGTGTTTGGGGGTTTCTTCTTGGATGAAGTCTCTCTTCCAGATCAGTATTTGGGATAGGAGGAGGATGCCGAGCCAAGAGTAGACAATCAGTTGCAGCTGAGCCAGGAGCAAGAGGAATCTTAACTCTTTTCCTAATTGCAGCCTCAAGCAGAGATCAATAGGGACAGTAACTCACATAGAAAATAAAGGGATGTTTTACATTTCTCAATGAAACAGCAAAATCCTTTGCTGGCGTGAGAGCAAATTCCTAAAATTTGAGCACAGCCTGACTGATGTTGCTGTCTGAGCTGTGTGTGTGCTGTTGTGGCTGTCTCAGTGGAGGGGAGAGGCTGGTGAGAGTGCTCCCCTCCTCCTCCCAGCTGTTCAGGGTGCTGGGGATGCACTTGCTCTTCCTTCCCAGTGTATAGGAGGAGGCAGGGAGAATATTAAGGTGGATACTGTGGAGAGGCCAGTGGGAATACAACAGAGGGCAGGAAATGAGTGAAATAAATGCTTTCACAGCCATGCTAGTCTTTTATCATCCTTTTTGCTTCTCTCCCTGACTCCTCCAGACGGTGTACAACCTGGCTGACGTGGCCTGTAAGTGCCACGGCGTCTCTGGTTCCTGTAGCCTGAAGACCTGTTGGCTGCAGCTCGCTGATTTCCGCAAGGTAGGCGATGCCCTGAAGGAGAAATACGACAGCGCTGCTGCCATGAAACTCAACAGCCGGGGCAAGCTGGTGCAAGTGAACAGCCGCTTCAACGCGCCCACCATCCATGACCTTGTGTACATCGACCCCAGCCCTGACTACTGCGTGCGCAACGAGAGCACCGGCTCCCTGGGCACCCAGGGCCGCCTGTGCAATAAGACCTCGGAGGGCATGGACGGCTGCGAACTCATGTGCTGCGGCCGGGGGTATGACCAGTTCAAGACGGTGCAGCGAGAGCGCTGCCACTGCAAATTCCACTGGTGCTGCTACGTGAAATGCAAGTTGTGCACAGAGATCGTGGACCAGTTTGTGTGCAAATAGGGGGACGGACGGAGGTGGGAGGAACTGCAGCTGCCTGCCAGCAAGGGGTGCAGGCCCCTCTCCCTTTCCACAGGACTATCTCCAGTTTTATTTATAGAGTCCAAGGAGTTGTCGTCTTCTTTTAAGAAAAAACAAAAAGAAAAAAAAAGGGCGGGGGAAGGAAAGGAAAAAAAAGAAAAAATATAAAGGTTGCAAAGAGAAGTGCCTGGAAACCCTCTCTGCGTCCATCCCAGAACTGTGTTAGGCTTATATTTTTGGCAATAATGGGCAAGAATCTGAGAATATTTATTTTACAAAGTTAAAAAAAAAATGACTTTTCTTACAAACAATAGAGTAGTTTGAGGGGAAAATCCGACATATCCTAATTTAGTCCCATGGAACATAATACATGTACAGTAGGCAGAGCTGTGCTTGGGATGCTAGACCAGTCATTAGGGATGTGAGGAACACACAGACCTGTCCATGACTTTTAGTTCCAGACACTAGAAGTTGCTAGAATAGGGTATATAAAGCTGCTCAGTGCATGTAGGGCTCTGTAAATAAGGGGTATGTTCATCATGAAGTGCAGTGTGGGTTGCATATCTGACTGTGCCCACAGTGTCATCAGAGGGCAAAGAGCAAAGGATCAGAAAGGCTTCGACTGTGCAATCCCTGAGTCACCAGGGCTGGTTCCAGAACCTACCAGGACTGGGAAAAAAAAAAAAAAGAAAAAAGTCTGCCTTAGAGAGTAATAAAGATATTCTTCAAGGCAGAGTTTGGCCTCATTAGCTAACTGTGACGTTGGAGTGTCTCGTCTGCTCAAGCAGCACCTCCCCACTGGCGAGTGGAGCAGCCGGGGCGGGCTGCCTGGAGCTCTGGAGCTGGGCGAGGGGAGCTGCAGTGCTTACAAGCAGCTTCAGTTTCACAGCCCGGAAGGCCCATAGAAAATAGAGTTCCCCAAATTTGAAAATGCCTTAAAATGCTGTAATAGCTGGCTGTCTTTCAAAACCCAGCTTGACAAATAACTCTCCTAATTTTATGTGAGAAAATAAATCATTAGATAACCGCTCTTGGAATGATTGATTTTTAATTTTTTCACAGATTTTGGGAACGCTTTCACTCAAGGAGACAATAGTTTCATATTTTAATAACATTAACTGACTATTATAGTTCAATGAAACGTTGCAGCAATACCAAATTTATCATCCTATGTCTTTAATACACATGCTTTAGATAATATATTGCAGATATACACTACAACTGTTCAGACTGTACTAGAGCAGTTACATATATATGGGAGAACTGTGGTCTGCTGGTGTCTGATACTTCAAAACTTTTTGTACATACATATTTTAATGGTTTAGAAAATAATAAAACATTTAAATTAAAGGGGCAGTTCATCCCTCATTTTCAGATCTCTTCAGGTTTTTATATGGCTTCCAAGCTTTTGATGGTTTTGTTTTTGTTATTGTGGGGTGGGGTTTTTTTTGTTTGTTTTGGGTTTTTTTTAAAAGCTTTTATAATTCAAAAGTTTTAAGGATAATCAGAAAGAAGTAAGCCTCTTCCCAGCTTTAGGACTTTATTGGGTGGTTGGTAGAGGCAGCACCCTGCACTTGAATCAGTACTAGTCTGAAGATCACTTGTATTCCACTCCCACCTTAAGGGCATTATTGATGAAAGGAGACACCTTCCAACTCCAAAATGTGCTGCATTTGGCCCTTGCTTTTTAGTTTTTGAATGAAAAATTGTTATTTGACAAAAAGTATGCGTTCCACCCCCCATTCTGTGTAGTTACATGGGATTTCATCTTTAGTTCAGATGCCTCTTTCCAACTCAGTCCCATCCAACAAGTTAGAATAGTTTTGCAGATACCAAGTGAGGAAAATCTTTCACTTTAGCCTAGTTGTACTAAAGCCTTGACTTTTCACAAGCCTTTAAGCTGTATCATTAAATTCATCTTGATCATTTATCAGCTTCTTAATGGCGCTTTATTGCTCTTAATTTATTGTACAAGGACATATTTACCCCTCATCTTCAGATGTTTGCAAAGAGTATCTTTAAAGTAAGAGAAATAAATAAAGCACTAATTCATTGAATATGTCACTTTGGTTTTTATTGTACAAAACCCATGATCTTGTTTCTCATTTGCTGAATCACCTCATGTTCCTTTTTAGTGACTTTTGTCTGAGCAGAACTGAATCTCGTGATCCTAGCTATTAAAACACTATTTAATGTAAAATATTTTACTTGTCATTCAGATATGTAAATCTTCTATGTCCTTTCCTCTGTTCTGTACATTTAATGTACATATTTCTGTCTTGCGTGATTTGTATATTTCACTGGTTTAAAACAAAAAAAAGGATTATGCCATAATTGAAGATAGACTATAAAAAATAAAACTTTGGTTGTATATTGGGAAGTGGTTTTAATTATCTTTCAGAGGAGGCTTTGTTAAAACAATGATTGATTTTTAAATTTGCTACATGGTAAAACAGGGAAGTGTTTGTTCACCAAACGTACAAAGTACATCTTGAAGTTTTATTTCTATATTAAGAAGACTTACAGATGTAAATACTTCTTAAGTTGAAGGGGAAAAAGACCCAACACTCCTAAAGCCGAATCACAAACCCCTGTGACTCTGCATTAGAAAGCATTTTAGACATGGGTAAATACTAAATTAGCAGTAGATTGAGACCTGGGTTAATATGGCTGGGTAGATTGAGACCTGGGTTAATAATGCATGTGGCTTCCAGGGCTGCCTGTGGTGGTTCAGTGACAGTGGGACCTGATCCCGTGAACAGCTTCCTGCAGTAATCCCACCGGTGGCAGCAGGATCCCTGTGAGCAAAGGTTTCCAACACGAAAAGCTTTCAGGATGGCATTTCCTGTGTTCTGGGCTGTGTGTGGTTCTGACTGAACTGAGCTGCAAAGGTGAAACCTCACCAGAAACTGAGCGTGTATGGAGGGAAGTGTTCTTAAAAAAACCAAGAGGGCAAAGTACAATGTCGTATTAGTGAACTAAAACAAAAATTAGCATGAAAACAAAGCTTTCTGGTTTGAGAATGGCTTCTCTTTAAACTGATTTGCTGAATAAGTAATGATTTTTTTCTGCTATAGGTAACTGGATGAATTAGTCGTCTTTCTTTACCTCTCTCCTGCTTTTTTTTTTCCTTTTTTTTTTCTCAAGGATAACCTTCTAACATATCGAAACTCCTTCTGGCTGCCAAGAATGTATTATCCCACAAACCAGTAGACCAACATCGTGTGTTTAAAATAGCGATTCTGGGCAAATGCAACGTTCTGTGGTCCTATTACTGACATCTGGTTCAGTTTTCCTTCACTTGTATATTGACCAGTATTCTTTATTGCAAAAACACAGCCCCTATTTAGGAAAGTCAGCATTTTTTTTGGACTGGATTGTATTCAAGCTCTTCCCTATAACAGAAAAGTTACCAAAACCCCTTCTTTATTGGCAGCAGTAAATAATCTGTATTCAAAATAGTCATTATGGGCTCAGATACAAGAGGATTGTTTTTAATTTTCACCAAAGTTTATCTGTTTAATTTTGTGAAAAATGCTGTTTCAGAATCTTGTGTTTTTAGTAATATCTGTGAACCTTTGTGTTTGGGTATGGCTTTGCCAACACTGAGATTACACTGGTTTTGCAAAATATTGAAGCCCCCAGGTGTTATTAGGAATTGAACCAGAAACAGGTAAGAGACTTGAAGAAGTGAATGGCAGCTTGAAGTCAGGCACTGCATGCAGGCTGCAATCTAAAATCCTTTCTGAAGGATATGGTCGATCTTACAAAGATGGGACAAAACTTGTATAAGTTCGTATTGAAGCTGACAAACTTCTTTCATTTGGATAAGAAGTTTTGAGGAATAATATCTCAACCATTAGGATATTCATTGTAAAAGCGTGGGTTTGGTGAATCAGGGAAGACATCTAGTTTTTAATTCTGGACTGTGTGGTAGAGGAAACTGAAAACAAAGGTGAAAAATGCAGCTTTGTTAAAAATGCATGTAAGTTTATTAGTGTATAACTTATGTATGTACATACTGGCTGTGGTAGTCTTAAAATTGTTTATCTGTTATTCAAGTCAGCTTGGAAGGCAGGCTAGATTTGCTCTTTTCCTTTTCAAACTGTTTAAAATCCTCAATGGGGAAAAAAAAAGAGAGAGAGAAAAAACAAAGAACTTTCTTCCCTATTCCAGGCTCTGGTATGTCTATGTTGCAGTGGAATAAAGGATCCACATAGGAGTGCAGTGAGGCTTTTGTACATGATATTTTGTTTTTTTAAAAGGTGTGATTAAAAAATCCAATCTGTCTCATGCTCTGCTCTTATATGAGATTGCGTGTGTGCATTTGTATATAATCTGCTGGTATTTTCCAATTGTGTTGGCCAAATTCTGCTTTTAGTTATGGTTAGGCATCTCTCCTGACTGGTGGTGTCATATGAGCCTGACATTTTTCGACCAGACATGAAGGCCCCCCTGCTCAAAGAGAATGCATATGAAATATATCAGCCTTTCTTCTGCTGGCTGGTTATTTAAACATGGGTAACTGAATTATTGTGAAACAAATTCTGGGACTGCAGCTGCAAAAGCAGTAATACAGTATATTCGTAGTGAAGTTTCTGCGCCATACCTCCTAATTTCCCAGTTGATTTCCAGTGCAGACAGAAAGTCTAGAATGCATGTGGTATGTTCCTCATCATGTATTTTATAAATGTAAAATAATGATTTGTCAATTACTGTTTCTATTATAGAGATAAAATGAGATATTTTGGGCTCTCCTGATTTGTTGAAAGCCTCTTACCTTTGGCTGTGTTGAATGTTGCTGGCTCAGAGGGGCATTGATGTGAAGCTGCTTTTGGTAACGTCTCGGAGACCCAGGCTGTGCAGTGTGAATACTGGTACACTGTGCCTTTGTAGCCAGTGTTGGTTTACATTGTGTTGTCTTACCTTGTGTTATCTTTCCCAGCAGTCCTGCTTTCTCAAATGGTAACTGAACAGCAGCAGTCAAAATACTCAGCTGATGGAGAACCTCTGGGCACTCCATGGGCAGTTATTCAAACACTTTCTGAACTGGTTTGACCTATTGCTGATTTATTCCAGATCCATTGTGAAAAAATGCAAACTGTAGAGCAGAGTTCACAGCATGGCTCACAGTTCTTTTTGGTTTTGTACTGCTTTCATAAAGCAGTCCATACCAATGATCCATCTTTTTTGAAGATTTTTTTTAAGTCCTTCTCTAGGACACCCTGAGCAAAGGAAATGGTCCCCACAGTACAAGGTGATAATTTCTGTGCAGTTCCTCTGATGACTGCCAGGACCTCAGTGACAGGTTCTATCGCAAGGACCACTTCCAGAAGCCACCCATCACTCAGGGTCTCCACCTGCTTCTCCCCAGGACTTACTGGCATGCTGAGTGCAGCAGCTTTGTTTTTTGGTCTCAACAGCATTGGCTGCTGCTTTCTGCCTCTTCCTTCGAACAGGGAAGCAAGCCCATCTCCTGGTAGGTTTCCCTGTTGTTCTTCATACAGAAAATTGCAACTTTACACAGCTTTTAAGTATGGGCTGGGATTTACTTTCTATGACTATTGATTTCAGAGGAGCTAATGCTTGGTAGGAAAATGGTGCTATGGCTTCTCAAGTATCTCTTTCCTTTGTGAATTGGCAACCTTGGAGGAGTAAAGGGTAATCCCTTAGCAAACTTGAACTGGCCATTATCTGGGGCAGGGAGGTTGAGGTCATCAGTGTTATAAAATACTGTTCAGCTGGATTTTTGTGCTTTTTGTTTGGGCAAAAGGATTCACAGCATGAATAGGAAAGCTGTTACTCAGCGAGACAGGAACTAGTACATACTTGAAGAAAATGGGGAAAAGATCAAGTTATGGTGTGCAAATTCATTAACTTTGTTAGCAGTCTTCATTGGTGTTGATTGCCATTTGTATAAAATTGAGAGTATGTGTGTTTCTGTATTTATGCTTTCTGGATGGAAGTTTTCCTTTGATGATACTTTCATCTTAAATAATACATTGGTAGGTAAAGAGCCTGTAAGCAAATGAAGTTTGAGGACTTAATGAACTAGAAGTAAAATCATAACCTAAGAAACAGCTCCAAAAAGCACTGAAGAAAATGAACAGTGCAAAATATGTTAGTATTGCTATAGCTCACAAGCAGGCAAATGGTTGCTTGTGTCAAAGATAATGTGTCCATTTTGAGCCACAGTGCCTGTTGATTTATATATGCACAAGTTGGCAAAATCCAACAACAGTAGTGTGGGAGCAATTCCTTGGTAGTTATATGCATTATATGGAATGCTTGTTACTTATGACCTTTGGCAATCCTCAGTAAGCATAATGACATGCTTGCACCTGCACATAGGTGATAAGACTTCTTAAAAAGTGTATAAATCTATCACTATTTACATTGCATTTGATATATTTGTTTTTTCTTTGCTATGTTTTTTTAAAATGTATGGAAATCCAAGTAGCTGATAAAAATCATGCGAGAGGGTGCAATGTCTTGGCATAAGCAACAGCTGTACACAGCCTAGGAACTTTGAGGTAGAAGTTTATTCATCTTGATGGTGTCTCTTGTAAAGAGCCAGTATGTATAGATCCTGTATAACAGATGCTTTGGAAAAGAATGACAGGAGGACTTCATGAATGGAGGACATAATTCATTCATAGTAAGTGCAGGGTCTGATGTACTGGTGTTGCCTTTGCCGTGTCATTTGCATGCAATATGTATTTCTATATGAGTATGTAAAGTCTGAGATCTTTACTCAAATATAAGAACTTTAGAGCAGATAGATTAAAAGCAGAATAAGCTCTAATGAAGCCAGATGTAATAGGAACTGAGTAAGTCCCTTGTTCCCACATTTAAGTGGATTTTGTTGTTACCTGGTAAAGATTCAAACTATGTCTTCAGGATTTGACTGACTGAAATGATAGGTTAGTCATTGTGGAGGTTTTTAAGGATAATACATCACCTTTTTTTTCATTTTCTTTATCTTTTTTTAATGCCTTTTTAATGCCTTTTCTGGAGTGTATTTTTATCATAGAATCTGCCTTAATTTGTAATATAGTTTCTTATCCTCTCTGTGGTTAGAGAATATGTGTAAACATCTATGCCTTGTCTAGACTGTCATCTCTCATGTCTTATTGTCCTCCTTGGTGATGTATATTTTGAATACTTTAAGTTACTATGGCTTTGCTGTTTTAAAGTCTGACTCCTGAAAGTAGAGATCTTGTCATACCCTCGGCCTGTGGACCTTACTGCAGGAGATCTGTTGCCAGGTTTAGTGGAACCACTTAGCATAAGTAAGAGTGGCAAAATTTAAACATCTGTATGAAGAACCAGCTTGACTGTACCTTTAAAAATCTAGGCAAGCAAGATTAGGAAAAGATGTGTTTTCTTCATCTTATTCTCATGACAAACTAAAGCCATCTATCTTCCATGTTTAGGTGAACTTCTGGAAGGAATAAAAGACCAGTGTCAAATGGTGGCCAAGTCTTTCCCTCTACGTCATGGTCCTAATGTACTTTTGTTATACTTTGAGATCCTAAGGCTATGTTGATCTGCTACATGATTATATAATGCTCCAGGACACCTGTGTAAATAGCAAACAGAGAGGCTTTTTATAGATACTAGATCTTAGATAAGTGACTCTAAGAAGTAGTATAGAATCCCAGCTGTAACCCCCTGTTATACATACCATGTATTTTTGGTTGTTTATTATAAGAAGTACAGAAGCTGTTCCTTGTAATATAATTTTTTTAAGGCTTGCATGTGTAAATATTAAATTTGCAAATATTAAATGGAGAAGCATTAGAGAAACCACTAAATGAATAGCTTCACATTCCTCATTCCTCATTCTGATGCTGATTTCCTTAAATGTTGCTCCACTAACATTCAAATCTGTGTGCTGTTTAAGCCTCAGAGAGGAACTATGCAATCCCTCGGCCCTGGCCCTCTTGGGTGTAGATCTCAACCAGCGATCTTTAATGGTAACAGATGTTTGCTGGAATCCTCCTCAGGGCGCTGATGTTCTGGGTCAGGAGCTTGTGGTGTTAATCAAAGCACCCTGTCTGTCAGTGCAGGCTGAGGACCTGGCCCTCCACAGGGACCATGATTTCCAGGGAGGTGATTCTGGTGTAGGAGTCCCCCCAGGACAAAATTGGTAGGAACTCTCCTCTTGCAGCTCTTCCATGGTGGGAATGTCCTGGTACAATTAACCTGGCTTGTGTTAATGAGAACAGACTAGAATTTGGAGTAGGTGAGGTTTTGGTGTTTTGTTTCTTTTTTTTAATAAAGGAGCTATCTTGGGAGAAGCAAACTTGTTCCAGTGGTCCTTGATAGGTACACTGTGGACTGCTGAAGGGTTACAGTCCTCAGATTCCTGAAAAACTGTCTCTGAAATCTACAGAACAGTATATGGAATATACCCCTCTATAGTTCCCTGGGATTATAAGGAACTACAGTGGTGAGCAAACTGTTGTTTACCAATATTTATGTAGGGAGGTTGTTTTACATTATTGCTTTTTAATTACTTAATGGAGCACCTATTAGGAATGAATTATGGTTTTTCCTCTGAAAATAGGGTGAGCAAAATTGAGGCAAGAATAGAAAAATGTGGATGTGGCAATAATGGCATGATACTGTTCCTGTTTGCAGTGTTAGCAGAGGATTCTGCAACCACGTAGCTGTAATTAATAAACTGTGTGTGGCTTGCAGCTGACTGACCCATGACTTCCCATGGACTCAAGGTTTCCTTATCCAGCCATTTCTTGCAATACAGTGTGGACTAAATAAGTCATGTGGGACACTTTAGTCAAGCACCTCAATTAACAAGAAAATGCAGGGTAAATTCAGTGGCATTGATGAAACTTCTGTTATAAATAAGCTGTGTACAAAGAAGTCATTTAGGTTCCAGCTGCTTTGAATTTCTGCGTGCATTTCTTAAACCATCCATAAGTAAACTAGTTGTGATCTCATTATTATCCAGACTAACAATGGTGATGATATGCTTTTTATATTGTAGGGAAAAATAGGCAATAATATCAAAAGTGCTTAGTTAGGACACAAAAACACGTTATGCAGCGTGGCTTATGGGAATTGAAGTGCCAGACCCATCAATGTATTAGGCTAAGTAACAATTAATTAATCCAAGATTTTTTAGTGATTGTTAATTTTTCCCCACAGTACTCAGACCGATTTGTCATGTTGGTGTTTATTAATTTAACATTTGAGCTGAAAAAAAATTCCCAAACTTCAAAGTTTAGCCTGTTCTTTAAGAGCAATCCAAAAATATGTTTCTTCAGGCCCCAGGCATTTCTGAAGTAGCTGAAGTTAAACAAGAACCATTTCTCTCCAACTCTGCCAATGTTCTAAAAGCTTTAAAGTGGCTCCTCACGGGGAGCCGGAGCAGAGAGGGAACCCCTGGGTTGTTTGTGTTGCTGTGCAGTGACACTTGGCTTCCTGGCGGAAAGCTCCAGAATTAGCGCTTTTCTCTGTTTGTGTATGTTTTTCCTTCCTCTTTTCACCTCTGTCACTGAGCTCCTCTCTACCCCTGTGCCTGGATCCCCCGTTGGGAAAGTCTGGACAAGGTAAGGGTTAGATCATCCTTCCAGCAAGGATAAACTGAATTCATGGCTGAATGAGATGACGACTCACATCACATGGGACTTTCTCCTAAGCTCTGCATTTGAAGGGATGAAGAAGGACTTTCTTTCCTTGAGGAACTGCATCACCATGCTGAGGTCTGATTGAAGCATTTCCTTGGTGTGTTTCACTTGCATAAACTGTGTTTTTGCTCTGCAGTAAGACAGTGTTGGTAAACCAGTCTGTATTTTGCTGGTTCCTTTTGCTGTTATAACTGCACCCCTGAGGTTACGAGTGCTGTTGAGAACTCTTCACTGGAGTAATTTTGGTGTGGTCTTAATTCATTTTGCCAAGCAAAAACTGATATTCACATAAGACGACAACATGGCCAATCTGCTTTAAGTGCAGGCTCTGATCATATAGAGGCATTTCTAAGGGAATTGCTTCTTTATTCTGAGTAGGCCAAATCCACGCTAGTAATTCTGCATCGAGTTTGGTTAATATTTGTGTCTGCTTACAGGTTTTCCATTTACAATTCATTTCTGGAAATTTCTGGCCAGTGTATCCTGCTTTGTGAGAAGCCCTTCCAGCTCAGTTTTAAGTGAACTAGAGCACTTTTCAGGACTTGGTTGTCATGAAATGCACCTCGCAGTGGGGAGTCAAATTAACTTCTCCCAGACAATTGCATTGTATGTTAAAATATGTGCTATTGCCCTTACATCATATGATAGCTAGTTGTGCCACGTCACAGGCAGGAGTTTGACATATGTTGCAAAATAAAAGTTGCCAGTCATGGACACTATTTTGGATGTTTTCATCTCCAGCAGTGCTGACATGATCTCTACCAGCAGATCGTCTCCCGCTGAGAGCATAACACAAACACCGCCAACACCCTGATTCCAGATGTGCTACGTGGCATGGAACCAGTGACAAATGGTGCTATTTTGATGTTGCATGATAATGGACAGCAAAGAGGGCACTTTGATATCCTCAAATATCAACATGCTATTAAACTCTTTGTATCCGTGGCATGAAGGGATGAGGTTGCTTTCTGTCACTAGGCACCTGCTTTATGCCAGATGGGGCCTTGTTGGAACTCTGATATGACCCAAACTCTGCCTCGCCCACCTCTAAAAATCCCTAAGTAGCCCCTGAGATTGTGTGCTCATGTCTTTGGTTTGTGTAAGCAGTTGTCCTGGTGAGCAGGAGGAGAGCCACAGCCCCCCCAGCCACGCTGCCCTCCTGCCCTGCCCCAGAGCCATCATCCTTCCCTGGGAGCTGGGCTGGGAGGGCAGAGATACAGCAACACACACTCGGGGGCGTTGAGCAGTGGGATTCAGAGAGAAGCATCACGCTGGTGTCCTGTAATAATACTGCTATGTTTTGTACCACAAGCATTTAGCCACCCACTGGTATAACACCCACTATTATATGGAGCCATGGAGCTCCAACAAACAGCCTGTACTGCTGCAGGCATAGCTCTGCCCAAAGATGCTCTCTGGCAGGCACTCACTCTTAATTACACCTGTTAATGAAACAGGGAAATGCTAAAACTTACATTTTTCGCACTTGAAGGGTGAAACTTAGTTCATATAGAATGTGAAGGGCCATGTCTTAGCTGGCAAAGCTGTCTTAAAATGAGCTATTCTGCTCAGGAAAAGTAATTTTGGCCCTTAGAAAGTAGTGAGCAAGGTGGCATACCCTGAATGCTACTTACTAGTGTACCCTTGAGCTCTCATTTTTTTATCTCTTTTGGAGATAACTCTTGAAATGGTCAACAAGCTGAGTTACTGTGGCCACAGCCATCTGCTTGAGTCAAATGAGTTGTGCTTCCACTGAAATGTAAGTAAGTACAATGGAGGCTGTAGTACTGGCTGCAGGTTTGAGTATTCAGTCTGCTTGTTCATATATTGCTGTAGAAAAACTGCTGTGGTGTTAATATCTTTGTCTTATACTCAAAAGAGAAGTAAATGAGCTTTATTTGGATTTTCCATGGAAGAAATAGCAGTGCTGTTTCACTTGTGGCATTTGAATTAGCTTTTCAGAGCTTATTTGACTGCCTGCTGCTTTTGAGACAGGCAATAGAGTCAGTCGGGTTTTGTATGGTGAGTATTTTACAGTAGTAAGGAACAGGTGATTAGAAGGGAAAATATTTAAAATAGCTGTATGTCTTAATGTCAGTTCAGGTTGGCATTTGTACATACAACCTCTTTTTCTTGGTCATTAATCATTATTAGTGGATATATGTCAGAATTTATGGTTAGATCCAGCTCTTACTGCGTTTCTCATTTCTTGATAAGTTTTGTGTTCTGGAGCTCTATGAAAAAAAATCATTCTGCTTTGTGTTTTGTTTTCATGGGGTAACAAAGTGACTTGTGGCAGTAGATAAATGAAATTCTAGTCCGTTTTCCTCTGGGAGGTTGAAGTAATACATTAGATAATGCATTAGTGATGATGCTTTATCTGGTATAGACATCAATGTGGAAAAAAATGGACAAGAACTTCACATCCGAAAATCTTTGATGCTGCATGAGAAAATGGGGCTATGAACCAGCCATCTGGTTATAGCTTAGATCTCCTTTGGGCTCGGCAGATGAAACTGTAAAAAGAAAAACACAATAGGACAAAACAGATTAAAATAGACCAAGAAGTTTACAGGTTATGAGGAGCTTAGTCAGGAAATCACACTGTGCAGGCTTTGTTCCCTTTCCCAACTATTGGTAGCAGAGGAGCGGAACACCCTATGCTGGGGAGAGAAATTTGGTGTCATTGGGCAAATACTTGTGAAAAAAAGATGGGGGGGAATCACTACTCAAACTTTCCATGCTTGGTTACTTCACTTTGAAAAGACTGTAATCCTGGTATAAACGTGCTGAAAGCTGGGCTGCAGCTGGAGAGGTTTGAATTGTAACCCAGGCACTCACCCCCAGGTTGGTGTTCCTCTCAGCTGCACATCGTATGCATAGTGTCCTAAAGCCAACCCAACCTTCATCATACATGAATGTTCTGGCACTAAGGATGGAGAGATGAGTGAATTCACAAAATTGTTAAGACATGTCTTTGTAGCTAATGTAAATTCTTGCCAGTTGTCTGGAAAAAATGTTACAGTGGGTAGGCTGTAAATGCAACTGTATTTTTACCTACCCTGATATTTTAGAAGTGTGATTTCAAAACTAAGTATTTAGTAGAACTCAAGCTGACTTCATGGCTATGTCTTCTTTTCTTTCTCTCTGCGTGGTATGCCATCCATGGTTTCCTAAGTGGTGCAATTTTGATTTTTCTCTTCATCACAGGTCTAATGGGTGAATGGTGATAAGTTTGTAGCTTTGGAGAGATTTTCTTGGCAGTTTCAGTCTATATTTCTGACAGGAAATCATTTTCTCCCTTGAATTATGATTGCTGGGTTACATGAGTACAGGCTAACCACTGCTCAACTGCTGTTTGTCTGCTGTATTTCTGGTCTTAGAGAAGGCCAAACTACCCCAATGTGAAACATAAAATTAGATGAATGCTGCAGGATTGGAATAACAACATCATTTTCTGTGATCTCTTGCGATTTTATTTCACCACTTCTTATCTGAAAAGCATCTTCAATTCCACTTGGAGTCAAGAATTAAATTTGTTTAGAGACAGTTCTTCCCATATATGGAAAACAAATGGAACTGACTTAATTTGTGTGTTGGTGTTCTTTTTTAGTGGAAGATCACTGTGTTCTACTACAGATGTTTGCAGATGAGCAAACTAGTGGAATATGTGGACCTCTTCTTAGATCTACAGAAATCTGCCCCATAACGTGGCCTGTATCATTTGGCTAAACCTTGTGTAGTCCAAATCAAATGCATGGTCCTGACCTTTCAAGGCCATAAACCTTGAACGTGGTTTGGTGTTCATCCATGAATTGCTGTGAGTCCTATTTGTTCCTGAAAATTGATAAATTTAACTCTTAATTATGCAGGCATATCCAGCATTTGGATGTAAATGTTTCAATACAAAATATTGTTGAAGTTGAAATTTATAAAAGCAAGCAAGATCCTTTCTTTTAATAATGAGTAGCCATGTAGACAGACAGAGGGCAAACCCCAGCTATTATTGCAGAGTTATGCTCACAGTGTTACTGTCAGCACTCCAGGCCCTCACTGAAGCCCTGGGTGATGCTGTCAGCAGTGAGCAAACAGCTCTGCAGGGCATCTCCCCTCTAGGTGTGGTAGGAGTTTGCAAAGTTGGTGAGAGAAACAACTGCAGAGAAGCAAATGGAGGAAATTGTGAACTGAAAGTAGTAGAGCCTTGCCCTAAGCAGTGCCAGACCCAAAGCAGAACTGCCACTTCTATCCTAACTTTCTTGCCAATACTGTGTAAAGAAAATCTTCCTGGCACTTATGTGAGTAATGGCTGAGGAATGGGAGGGAAGAGGGGCTCAGCTGCTGAAGCCCAGCGAAGCTCTGTCACCGCCTTCTGCAGCTCCTCACCGCAGAGAGCTACAGCTGTCAACTTCAATGCTCTATTGAACTTGCTAACGTAATTGTAAAGATCATCTTGAAGTAATTTGATTTTTGTCTTCATAAAGTCTTGCAAGTGTTGCTGATTTGTGTACTTGCTGTGTTTATTTTTGTTGCAAGTTCAGTTCTAGTCCATTTAATTGGAAAGCCAGAGGGTCATCTCTCCTCTGCCTGCACCAAGCCATCAGTAATTCCCCCATGTGAAGTACACTTGGCTTCAGCAGCAGGGCATGAGCTGTGTCCTTCCTCAAAGGGTGCTGGAACCCCCATGCACCAGTGCCAGCACCCCTGCCCAGCCCCTCCAGGCACTGGTGACAGTGGCCAGACCAGAGCATAAATCACTGTTGCATGGTCCCTGCTGTCACCTGGGAGATGTAAGACCATGTTAATGAAACAGATCTTGTTAATTCTCATGAAACACATGCAGTTATAGCCCTGTTAATAGCACAGTATTAATTGAGTGGTGCTTTGATTAGGTGCTTATTTAATTTCCCTAACACATGTTCATAACGCATAGCAACACAGAACATGTGCTTCAGAAGAACTGTGAATAAGAACTGAAGCATGTCTTGTAGATTTGCTTTCCTTAAGAAAGGAAAGAAATCAGACACTAGTCCAGAGGTGTCTGATCCCTGTCCTGAATCGTTTTGAAGTCCTGCCCAGTGATGCAGCCTGCCTTTTCCATGGGAACAGAAGAGGTCAGCAGGCTGAAGGTATTTAATACAAGAGATCTGGAATACACCTCTAACTCATCCAGCTAATGCGCTTCTTAAAGGCTGCCAGTCTCAGGTTTCCGTGTGAACAGAGAGGACGGATGGTATGAAGTGGAGTATAAGGAAAAGAAACACACAGAAGGCTGAGTCAGAGTAGTAAAAATATAAATTAATAACCATCTTTTAAATAATTGTTTCTGGCTCAAAAACAAGCAGTTCACCCTCTAGTCCTGTTTGCTGTTCTTGAATCAGACCTGCCTTTGTTTGGGAACATCTTACTTAACAAAGTAGGTAGATTGATTTTTATCAAATGAAAAATGCTTTTGTAAAACAGTGTTCTGACATAGAGAAGATTATTGTAAATGCTCTCATGTCACTGGAATTTTCTTTAATGATAACAATTTTCAGTACAATGGGATGTAGTATGTTAATGTGGGTTTTACAAGCATTCAGAGTTTCCAAAAACCCATAGGAGAGCATCAGGTCATGCAGACTGAGTTTCTCAGCCTGTTACAAGTCCACAGCACAAGTCCACTGAGGTGAGTACTCAGAATAATATGACTGTAGCAGTGAGGTGCTTCACTAAGGCTGAGTAGGAGAAAGTGGGAAATTAAACAGCAGGTAGAGTACTGCTCTCTGCAAGGCTTCAGTGGCTGTGAGTTGCTGCAGTGTGGTTTGCTCAGTTGGGTGCAGCAGCCAAGTTCCCGGTGGTGCAGAAGATGAAGCTTCCCCAGCTCTACTGACTTGGTTTGGGGAAAGGATTCCTCGTAACCTAAGAAAGAATTATTTGTGCTACCTCAAAATGCATCCCTGACCTCTCTGGCTTTTGGACATTGGCTATTAAGCAGGAGGGAGGTAGGAGAGAAGTTATTTCCGACCTGTGTGGTTGACCGGCTAAATCCCTAGCCTGATATTAATCTAAGTGTGGCTCTCCAGAAGTTTGGAGTCTCTGGGCTCTGTTGTCAATCCTGTTCAGATTATGTTACATTCTTAATAGAAAAAAAGAGTCCATAGGAGTGGTAAAGGCATCCTGGGGCTGCAAGGAGGAGGATGTGATGGCTGTAGATAAGGGACAGTGCCGTACATCTGCAGTTCATTTGAGACTATGTATCTGTAAGGCTGGGAAGTGACTACCACAAGACTACTATTTTGCATGTGTTAGTACCTAAAATCGTAAATGAGGACACCTCTCAGCTGCTCCCTAAGTCCCATGCCAACGAGAGAGCAACTGGCTTAGCTTGGTAAGTAATGATGAGATCAAATATGCAGAGTCCATTACATTGCCCTAAATGATGTCTATAACAAAGTGTCAGAGTTTGAAGTATAAAAGAAAAGATTTGAGGAGTGCTTCAGAAATGGTTTCTTGTGTACAATGACTAAGTTGGTAGAAAGCATAGCAAAATAGGACCCTCTCATTTTATTTAAAATTCTTTCATAAGCTGTTGTCCTCAGAAGTCCCAGTTTCTGAGCAGAATTAAGACCACCTTGTTTTGCTACAGTGACTACTCACTCTGTGTTGGAATTTTACTTCAGTGATTATTCATTTACTGAGATTCTGAGTGCATTGAAAAAAACTGTAAAACCAGTACCATTAAATAAGTAATAAAAATCAGAGATAAAAAATACTCTTTCTGAACTGGAGTGTGTTCACCAAACACCTTGGTGGCGTATTTCTGATTTCTTGGTAATCAGAACCACCGGTAGAGTTGCATCCTTCTATACTACTTAAATACTTCAGAACTACTACTACACTTAAGGAAAAAAAAAAACAACAAAAAACACAACAAAAAAAAAGTCCAACAAAAAAACCCCCAACAAACCAAAAATGAAAAAAAACAGCTGTGGTTCTGGATTGGCTTTAGGACCTGATAGGACACTGTTACAGACTCTGTTATTCCCTTGAGCCTGATCCTGCTATTGGCAAACACACTCCAGTTAGCAGTGTTACATGGGAAGAGAGAGAAATCTGGTCTTTCTCAAAAGATAGTTACCTATGAATGATGTAGATGTTGTTAAAGATTTCTGTGCTGCTACAGATCAGGTTTAAAAGAAAACCTTTACAACCATTTTTTCATCACTGAATTTGAACAAGATGCAATCTATGGACCAAGTAGCTTGAATAGGACCCTGCCAACTTGTATATGCTTTTGAGAAGCACAAAGACTCGTAGTAATGTGGATAAGAATTATTTTATGCACAATGCATTTTCAGTCTGACTTCTGTTATACAGAGGTATTTGAACTCACAGGGTACTAAGAGAAAACACATGGTCAGATGAAACATGAGAGAGCCTTTTAAGCAGCATGTCTTTCAAGTCTGCAGCCATTCCCCGTAGGCCTGGGAGCCGCCGGCCTGCGGGCGAGGGTGAGGGCCAGGCCTCTGCCGCTGGCTGGAAGGGCACTAAAGCCCATCGGGGCTGCTGGAGGCACAGCCCGGCCAGGCAGGGGCAGCTCACAGCTGCAGGAAGTGCTGGACTTCCACAGGTGCCATCTTTGGGAAGGGCTTGGACTGGATCACCTCTGGTTTCTACGGCATTGTTGTAAAAGTAGTGTCCTGGTTGAATTCCAGCTTAATTAAGGTGGAATGGGAAGAGCTGATGGCTCTGTGTGTCTCCCACCTACTTTCTGCTTTCTTTGGTAGAAATAGCCGGTGAAGGGAACGTGTTTTCTTTCCCCATGCAGAAGCCTCAGTTTAGGGTGGAGGTGCTTTTCTTTGACTTCATGGGAGGCTTTGATGATGTGCCAAGCTCAAAGAAAAGGAGAAACTGTTTTCCTACTATACTATATGGCTTAGATCTGATGCGAAAAAATTATTTTCTTTAATTGCATGGGTTGTTTGTGGGATTTGATCCCTAGGTAATAGCATGGGGTTTTAGGGCTCTGCATGTCTCATTAGCTTTACATAACCTCTTATTCTTTTGTGATACCACTTCCCCTGAATTTTTCATCCTTTTCCCACTTACGTTCATATGCCTTGTGCTGTCACCACCCACCACCTCCATTTGTGAGAACATCTTCCCATTTTTGCAGTAAACAGACACCTATTTTTTATCTTTTCAGGAACTGTCTGTATAATACTTCGGGACTTTTGGTGGTAAATCAATTAGATCTGTACAAACTTGATGCTAGACTGTCAAGAATCTGGTGGTTATCTGGTACATACTATGCTGTCAGCACTTTTAAAGACCTAAAAATATTATATTAATGTAGAGCTATAACACAATTCAGTCAATAATGTCTACACAACAAAGAGCAGAGCATATTATAACATATTTGGGACACAATGTCCCACTCACAGCACATTTCGTGGTGTGGTCAATCCATACTTTCCTTGGGGAAGGATATAAATGTGAACTATGCACTGTACAGAGCTGAGCATGTTCCTTGTACTGGATAAATTGCTAAACAATATAACTGCTTCTCCAGCACTAATTATCAGAACCATCCCTAATTAAGCTCATGCCTTGGGCAAAGAGTTTCTGTAGTGTTGCTACTCCAGCTTGAAAGACCACACTATCTTCATCCTACTGTGGTCACGGCTACTGCCCAACATCATGATAACAGCACACCTAGTTCGAGGCTGCTGAAGTCACTTACAGGTATAGAGGTTTCTGGTGAGGGCAGAAAGATGTATGAGCCCTAATTTTCAAGAGATTACATCTGAGCATGAGAAATCTTTTTGTTTCCACTTCACTTAACAAAATGCAATCAATTCCATACTTTCTGTGAAACAATACACTAGATGACATCACAAAATCAGCCTAATGTCTGCAGTCTTGGGCAGATTTGGTTGGAGACAGATTTTCCATGTAGCCACTCTGTGAAGCCTCAGGACAGAACCAAAATTCTCATCTCTTTTGAAAGCAGAGAATAAATAACTTTAAATTTCTCCCATTGAATTTCGACATGTTTCTTTTATTGCAGAACTTGGATTTTCTTGCCCTTATTTGAATTGTACATTAAAATCTGTTACTTGCCAGCATCCCACCCACATGTAGTACTACATCTCATGGAAGTCATCACTTAGTTGGAAATGTGTGCACCATATGCATACTCTCAACTCCAAAAGTAGCACCCAAGGGTTTTTTAAACTCAGCCCATAATCTTCAGACACTGTAGGAAAAATATAAAAGATAAAAGAAAATATTTTAAGATGCTATAAAATCTTTTAGAAACTATTTTAAACCTCTCTCTGTTATAAGGAGTCTGAGGAACATTTATTTTTCTCCTCAAACAAGAGAAAAGATAGGAGACTGTCCAAAAACTTTTGCAAGCATTTTTATTGCATTGCAGGAATAGGAAATGGGAAGCTTTGAGGGAGTGGGGGGAATGCTGTTTGTTTTCCCAGCTAGAGAGATCTTAAAGTTTGGAATCCTTATGAATAATATATACATTGACATACTTCTCATTGGACAATGTTAAAATATAGGTGGTGTGGAAGCTTCTAGTTACACACTGATATTATAACTATGCCTTTTAAAAGAATACTGCATATAATGCTGCCACTTTTGCAGCAGCTGCTGCTCCTCTTGCTTAACAGAGAAGGGTTTTGCAGTTGCACATAACATTTCTGCAAATCAGTCACCTGCTTTGGGACCTGCCGTAGCCTGTTGTCCTTTGACAGAGAGGAAGGGAAGCTGTCCTGGCAAAAATTACTTTCCAACTCTGACAATGTGTTGGGAGTTTGTTATTCTTTCGAAAATTGTATTACAAAGAGCACCAAGGTAAAAAGGAGATTTATAAAAGGATTTCAGAAACAAGAAGAGGCAGCATGGGTATCATATGTCTGCATTGTGGATAGTTCTGTTTGGGTAAAGTTTTATATCCAGTTGGCTCAGTTCTGTGTGACTACTCAGGGTAAAAGGCAAGGGAAAATAGTGTTAAACAAAGCTCACTTTATTTTGATAGTTGGGTGTGCATCTTTTGTTTGAATCAAAAGATCAAAAGGTAATGCCATCACTATATCAACCTGTTCTAACCCTTTGTGTTGCTACTTAAAGAAAATTCATAAAACAAACCCAGCAAAAAAAAACAAACAAAACCCAAAACCCTCAAACAAAACAAAAAACCAAACCCAAAAAAGTATGAAAAAAAGAAAAGAGGAATGCGCTCCAGGAAGTGGCAGGAACTTGGGTCAGTGCTAAAAAAAGTCAGCACATTTTGGTAGCTAATGGCCTCAGAAGTAACTGGTGCCAACCATACTGATGATGTGGGCTCAGCTTACTGCTCACAGCTCGTGCTCTGGAGAGGATCGTGGTCTTTACTGAAACAGTTTTCTCTCCTCATTTCAGCTCACTGTATTTGTTTATGTGTTTTTCCTGTTCCAGGCAATAGCTCATTATTTAATCAGGAAACCTTTTTTTCATTTTGTTTTTGTTTTGTTTATGTGTTTAAAGGCACACTCACATGTGTCATTCATCAGCTTGAAACTGAGGAGGGGCAGTTTCTTCCCCTTTATTTAAGTTTCATAAATGATTTTGGTGGCTCTTTAGCAACCTCACTGGTGACAGTCACCTGCACACTCAGTAACTTGATCAGTTTTTGATTAAGATTTTTCAGGTAGTTGTTAATTAAATCCGCCAGATGACCGGATCTTGTCTGAAACTTATTTACACAGGAAGCTCATCTCATAGACAGCTATTACAATTAAATTATTACATATATTAAAATATAGCCAAATGCTCTTAAAAACTCAGAACACATGTAAATGCAGATGTTCAGATCCCAGGCAAAGGCTTCAGAAGGATTTGTTCTTACAAGAAGATTGCTCCATAGCTGCTTGCTATAGCTCTCACACGTCTCCTTTGTCTTCTCTTGCCCCTCTGGTACCCATTACTGGCAGACATAGTGCAGGGAAGAAGTCATCTCTGAGTGGGCAGGGTTTCCTGTTGTCCAGGTTTCAGCTGGGATAGAGTCAATTTTCTTCCTAGCAGTACTGGTCCAGTGCTGTGGTTTGGATTTAGGATAGGAATGATGTTGATAACACGCTGCTGTTCTTAGTTGTTTCTGAGCAGTGTTTATACCAGTCAAGGACTTCTCATTTTCTCATGCCGTGATAGTGAGAAGTCTGCGGGGGCACAAGAGACTGGGAGGACACAGCAGGGACAGCTGGCCCCAACTGGCTAAAGGGATATTCCAGGCCATATGGCACCATGCTCAGTGCATCATAGAATCATTTTGGTTGAAAGAGACCTTTAAGATCATCAAGTGTGACTATTAACCCAGTACTGCCCAGTCCACCACTAGACCATGTCCCTCAGTGCCACACCTACATACCTTTTAAATCCCCTCCAGGAACAGTGACTCCACCACTGCCCCGAGCACTTCCAGTCCTTGACAAGCTTTTTGGTGAGGAAATTTTCCTTAATATCCAATTAGGGGATAAAACAACCTCTGGCGGAACTTGAGTCCTTTTCCTCTTGTCCTATTGCTTTTCCTCCCGTTCTATTGCTTGTAACTTGGGAGAAGATACTGACCCCTGCCTTGCTACAATCTCCTTTCAGGCAGTTGAGCCTGGAGGGAGGTGGCTGGATCAGCTGCTCCTGCTGCCTCCACTGTGCCCCTCTGCAGGGTCACTGTTCTTCAGCCCCTCTGACACCCTGCTACCTTCTGGGTCACTTCATGCCACAGGAAAATCACAAAATAAAATCCTAATATCTCTCAGGAGCTGATAAATTACTTTGAATTTTAAAAAATCCACAGTGTTTTTTTCTTATTAGTTGGATGCTTTTTATGTGCTCTATGTTGAAATGCTTTTTTTTGGAATTCCTAATGCAGCAGTTACTGGTTGTTCCACTTGTTCCTCTTATGTTTGATGACAACATGAGACTTTTGTGGGTAGTATCCATTTTGTTTCTGAAATTGTAGCTGGCTTGTATCTGGAAAGACAGCCAGGAACCAATAGTTTGCTCGTCTAGTTCTGACTTTAATGTATTATTAAAATAGCAGTTGTGATTTTCCAACCTAAACTAAATTTAGGTCAAATCCTGAGACCTTCATGTGAAGAAGAAAATGGTGTGCAGTGGGACAACTGGACCAGAACAAGAGCCACAGCTTCCAGCAGGCCAAGGAGCATCCCTGTTCCGTGGATACCTCAGGGGACCGCTGAGCTCTGCATAGCTCCCACAGACGGAAAAGAGAGCTGTCTTCCCTCAGAATTGCCTACATCAAGGCCTCTGTTTCTGCTGATTACAGAAACACTTAAAGTAACAGGATGAGAGATTACAGAGGTTCATTTAAGCATACACTATTAACACTGTATATTACAAAATTCAGGATGCATCTTTCCTATGCAAACAAAATGTAAAACTATATTTCAGGCTCCCTGTAAGCAGTTTTTCTTTTTAGAAGGCAAATTGCTGAAAGATAATTTGCACTCAGTTTATGTAGTTTTCTTAAGAATTTTTAAATTGAAATGTGCTTGAGCTTCTAAGCAATCCATAGAGGCTTCCTTGCCATGATGTTATTACCAGCTGTCTGCATTTTGCTCTATCTCACTAGAGGAAATCCTGAGGGTGCACTCTGTGGAGTTTTTTGTATTGACCCAAATGTTTTGATTTTCTTTTTTATGGTGAACTTCACATTTATTTCTATAATTGATGTGGTTTTGGACTACATTTGATATTGGCCAGAGAAATTTGTGCTGTGAGCCCTGCTAGTCTTCCTGCCAGTTGCCGTGATGTGAGCCCTAAGAGTCACTGCAGCTCTTGCAGAGCTCCAGGCTCAGCTGCAGGTGAGCTGCACTTGACTTGGAAGAATTAAGTCAATCCGTGTGTGCACAAATGGTGTAGACATGGGAGTCTCTGCTCATAACTGCTTTGGGGATTGTTTTAGCTTCTCTAAACTATACCAAGTGTCCCCGGTGACTCCAGGGCGTGTTTCAGCAGGTGAGAGCCCCTTTACACAAGGAGATGCCCTTTTCCTTGGAACAAAGCAAGTACAGAGTCCCAACAGTGTTGTATCAGGACACCTGGTACCAGCATGGGCATCTGGATACATAGTCTGTCAAGGCCTGGTGAGGAAGTCAGATGTCAGTCATGGCTCTTAAGTGCAGTGCTGACCAATCCCACTTCCTGAGGGGCGGAGAATGCCCAGGGCTGGGCTCTGCCCGAGTCTGTACCAGGGCTGTGGCACTGTGGCCTCTGCTTAGGGTGGTGCCTTGTTCTTCTGTAGGCATAGAACATAAGGGAATTTTTTTGAAGCATGTCTGGCTCTTGGTTATTTCTGTGAGAAAATAGCTCAGTCACAGACGAATGAAAGATCTGATGTCTGTTCAAGCTCCTGTTGAGAAATGGCATATTACAACTGACAATTCAAATACAGGAATTTGGAGGAAATGTACAAGGAAATACATATAATATATAAAATTATGTATGCCATCCATGGGGAAAATTTCTTAAGCATTTAAGTCTATACTTACTGCATGGCTTTATTTAAAAAAAAAAAAGTTTCTTTTCCCTTGTAACACACTGTGCTGTATTTGGAGCAGTTGTGCTCTCTGTGGCATCTCCCAGTCTGTACACTCCTTTACTCCTTTATTAAGAATTAGGGTTCATACTTTGTACATTCCTCTTCTATTGGACGTGATTTATATTTTCAACACTGTATTTATTTCTACCTTATTTACATAATTTGAATTTTTCAGTAATATTTTTATTGCAGAAAGAAAGTGAGAAACTGAATGTTTTGGCCAAATTAGCCTAGTTCATGTTAGTTTGGCTGGCATGGTAATTTTCTCAGTTTGATCTGAAATAGCAATTAGATCATGATGAAAGTCAAGCATAGGTTTTGTCTACATACTGCATATGTTTATTAGCAACTTTGGGGTATGTGGGTTAAATATTACTTTCACTTGATTTATTATTTATGGCACAGCTCTTTTTGACTGTGTATGCATATATGTATATGCATATAAACACACACACATATGTTATACTATATAAAAGATGGCAGTGTGTGGTAGTAAATACATTTCTTGGCATGAAGTTGGAATGTCAGCAGTAGTCATGAGTAGCAAATTTAATTCTTGCCAAGATAACATAAGAAGATAAGCAAATATTTAACATTATATATAGTTGTTTTATGGGCTGCAATCTGCACACATGTTCTCTTTATATTGCTTTTGTTGGAAGAGAGATAACTTTTTCTTCAAATTAAAAATTTGAATTAAGATTCTGTATACCCAGGAGAAGTTGCCGCTTGATGACTGTCTTTTTCCTGAGCAAATTCTTCCTATTAGTGATGGGACTTAGCTCAGCTGAGGACAAAGAAAAATAGAGACACAGTTTCTCTGCTGCTTCCTTGGGTCATATCACAGTCCAAGCCTGTAAATACTTATGTATGTGTTTAACTTTGGTACTTTGAGTACTTTTAATTATTCAAATGAAATTCCTCATGGCAGAGTAGTTAATCATGGGAACAAATGTTTGCAGGTTTGGGTCCGAAGGCTGTTTTTCCTCTTCATCTGCACTGTTTCAACTTTTTCCTATTCTCTTATAACTCTTATGTGTGGGATTAGTATGCAATATCAAAGTAATAGCAAAATGTATCTGTATGTTTTCTAACTGCCTATTGTTGATTGAAATATTCCTTTTAATTCAAATGCTTTAAAACATCGGTTAAATGTACAGAATGGTAGAAATCCTATTTCAAACCTGCAGGATGGGGACATTCATCAGAGGAGAATGAAACACAATGTTACCATGATGAAGTGGCAGGTTTCATTCTTTGTTTTAAACTCTCGTTTAACTCTCCTGCATTTTCATAGATTCTTCAGGAAAAAATATTAATGATGATTTAATATGCGTGTAGTAATCAGAATCTTGCAAGCCATTTGTGATGTTTGGGTTGAGAGGACCCAGCTGGAGCATTTACAGGTATGCTTAATGCAAATATTTGATCCTGGTTCATCTAAATATGTTCTATTAAAGAAACCAAAAAGAAATATGGATAAAATAGTAACATTTCCTCCCTTAATCATATTAAATAATGTACTCTTAGTTTAGATACTTGTATTTATTTTTTTAGCTAGTGCTCTAAGGGAAATGAAGTGCTTGTATTCTTCCTGCAGTGTGTTGCACTGCAAGTGGTTTTGTGAGTGGTTGTGGTAGGTAGCACAGTGCTAGAGTAAATGGGCTGCCATTTCAAATCAGCCTCTAAGTGCTTTTTAATATCTCTGGGAGATGATGGGAAAAATGGGGATTTTGTGCTTTCCATCCTGATTTACAGACTGTGTTTGCAAAGAATTTATTAAATGCTTCAGTTTAATATTGAATTTGTTTCATCAGCTATTTATTTGGAGAATTGCTAAGAAATGTTGCACATGCCTTTTGGGTTATTTTAAATGGACAGATTTGCTTTAAAAGAAGTTTTAATCTTTATCACATCTGTGGTGGATTTACTACACTTCCTGTAAAACGTTTTCTAAGGTAATGAATATAACATTAACAAAGCCTACTTTTTGTCTGTCAGTCAACATGACTTGATTTTTGTCCCCTCTTATTTCATTAGTGATTTTTTTTCACTTTTTCCTGAAAATATTTACACTTTAATGCATTTGGAAAAGTAAACTAGAGAAGAAATACTTTAAGTGAACCATCAAGAGTACTTGGATAGTAATATAAATGATAGTATTTGTTAAATTTTCTGTCAAACACACATTTAAGTTTCTAGATCAGTTTTTAAAATCAAAGGAAAAAAAATGGGTATATGCATTATTGCCTACAGTTTAGAGTAGCCTTGTATTTTGTGTTCTGCCTGTGTTTGTCTCTTTTCCAAGACTATATTAGTAATTTCTGTATCCCTATTTTATAAATGTAAGTAAGGGGAATCCTCTATATGCAAATAATATTGCATGGCATGTTTTGCATAATATTCTTATCATCCATCCATCTGGATAATTTTTAAGAGAGAGTGCAGATTGTATACTCTTTATATGCAGTTTTCATACTAGAGTGAAATATTGCTCTTTTGCACTTGCCCAGGTTTCTGGTGACCTGAGCTTTCTGCCATTACTTTCCCATCTGGAATTCAATACACCTTCCCATGGGCTGCCTCTTCCCCCACTGAGTAGTTCTGAAAGGTGCTGGTGGGGGAACTGGCCGTCTTCCTGTTGCTGCAGAATGGCATGCTGTGATTTAAATAATTGATCCTTGAAACTTGGACCTTTCCTTTTTGGCAATAGATTATTCCTAAATGAACCTTAATGAGAGTGCTGGCAGGTAGTTAACAGCAGCAAAGGCAATCATTCTGAGTATATGTCAGAGCCATAAAACTTAGAAAAGTAAAATATAATGAGGTTTTTTGTCTTATCTGCAAGGTGAAAAGGATAGGAATAGAGATGAATGGATTTGAGGACCTCATGGACTACTGTTTATTTCTTTGATAAATGTTACAGCCTGTGCCACATGCCAGTGGAGCAGCCATTTTTCCTGGACATTTAAGCAGCTGTTTCATCTGACCCATAAGCCTGAGCTCAGATTTAGCCAAACCTGGTAGCTCCCCCAGTTCCAGTGTTTAACAAGTGTTGTGAATCCAGTTTCAAAACTGTTTACTTTGTGTGTTTGCATACAAGCTTCTTCTGTTGTTTTTTTTTTCCCTTATGTCAAACACAACCATCATCTGCAGTTACCCTGACGTGGCCTGTTGGTGCGCAGGAGGTGGAGAGGAGGTGAGTGCTCACCGGGGGCTCTGAAGGCAGTGGGAGTGGAGCCCTGGGCTGAGACTGCTCGGGAAACCTCCTGTTCCCCTGCCAGAGCTGTAGCTCTGGCTCTGTCATGGCCAGGCATGAATGGTCTGGGCTGTACCCTGTTCCAGGCACCTGACAAACACCCCGAAACCTGCACTGGCAAACCCTGATTTTTTGGCCAGTCAAACTGGAGAGGCAGTAAGTTAGCAAGCACTCTGTAAGTACTGCAAAGCTCTCTTGGAGCTCGGCTCAGTTTTGTACTTGTTAAACCTTTCTCAAAGGGTATTTTGGATTGAATTTTTCTTGGGACTTGGAGTAATATGGGAGTGAAGACAAGATGCCTCAAACGGGGCAGTGACAAATGCAAAAAAAACCAGTGAAAAATGAGGAGACAAGGATCTTAAGGAAAAATCATAATAAACATCCCATACAGGCTACCCACTTATGCCAGCTCAGCTTTCGGGGTGTTTTTCTAGACTCTTTTAATATATAGCACAGGCTTCCCTTCAGTTAGGAAAAACATTAAAAATATATTAATCATCCTTAAACAAAAAACCATGTGTTTGAATGACAGGGGAAAAGCATGCAACATCAAAGTAGATGTCTCTGAATTCTGAATACTCTCTCCATGCCCTTCTCCTGAATTCCTAAAATTCACAAAACATCTCTGCAGTCCTCAGGTCTGACACTCGTGTCTGTGAGCCACTGCACTGGCACTTGGGCATCTGGGCAGCAGCCCACCTACAGGATCAGGGGACGGATCTGGTACCCTGGGCATTTGCAAGCTGATGCCCCCAGTCCTTGCCCTCTATCTAAATAATACAGATTCAGCTCAGAGTCCTTGTGAAGAGGACTGTGTTTTCTCTTGTAGCAGATGAAATGGAGGAGCTGTGCTTTTGGAATGAAGCAGCAGTATGACCTTTAGCTTGCCTTTTATGTGGGGTTGTTTGTCATCCGCTGCAAGAGCATTCTGTGAGGGAAGGGACAAGAATGCGGCAGGGTAATGGGAACAAACCTATTTGCATGCAACCTGTGGATATCTAAACAAGCTGAATTGGGGCTGTAAATGTAGAGCAGTTGCTGTATGCACCAAAACTGCTCTTGTTCACCAGGCACCCACAGGTCTCTGTTTATGTGACATTAAAGCAAATCAGGATTAGAAACCCAATGCTTTTAGCATTGTAAAAATGGTGAGTGGTCCCTATTCCAACAAGCTGCCTGGCTAAGGCTTTGTGCAATGGCCTGTGATAACTGCAATGCCCTGATTTAGGAAGACTTAAACATGCATTTTATCTGGACTCTATTCAGAAATTGTGGGCAATTTAAACAGCTGCTTCACTGGGGTTCGTGAGCTGGACCTGCCGAAGATGCTTTCTGAACTAGGTCCCAATGATGCCGTCAGGGTGAAGAGAGAGGAGGAAAAAAGCAGACTGGAAGGGGGGAAAAAAGGGATTTCAGGATAGCAATTGGTGCATATTTGTGTGCCCCTCCTGTCAGAATAATCACCTGAAATTTGAACATATTCAATAGATACTGCACTTAAGAAAAAAGGGGAGGCTGATGTCAGAGGAACATGCTATTGAGTGTAAAAGAAAACACATTTTGAGCATTTCTGCTTACTTCAATTGTTATCATCTGGTTGATATAACATTTTTCTGAGAGAAAGGTTTTCAGAAAAGGATCTCAGAGCTAGTTTAAGGTGAAGACTGGACTTGACTGGAATGAGAAATTAATATGTGAAATGAACAACTAGGTGCTGTGTTCAGCAGGAAGAAGAGCAGTTTAATAAAACATCAGAGCACATAAATGAGGCTATGGGCAGCCCTTGTCACTTTGTGGGAGCTTTCCACCCATGCATGAATCACAACAGCCCCTGGAGAGTCTCATCCCATCCCAAAGGTAAGGGGCTGCACCCTAGCAACCTTGTGGCAATTTATGAGCATTTGTTACAGAAGACAGGTCAAAAAGCTTTATTTCACTGTGGGAGCAGAAGTGGTGAGCAGACGGGGGAGGTAATTCCCCAACCTTGATCCACCTCTGAGATAGTTCAATCTCTGGGAGCTTGCCACTGGTGTGGAAGGGTCCTGTGTTCCAAGTAACCAACTCCTGCAGGATATACGGCTTTTTCCATGGTGCTCCTCTGGCAGAGATGAAAGAAATCAGCACCCAGTCCTCCCCTAGTACTACAAATCCTCAGGCCACTGTGCAGAGCAAACATCCCCTTTCCCTGTTTCAGTTTTCTCAGACACGCAGAACTATTCTTAGAAATCCTGTTTCTGGCCTCATTATCTACTTTGTCTATCTTGTATTGTAGCACTTTATTTTCCTTGAGCAACATATTAAACATGCCAACATATCCAACACAGCTAATTTGCAGACCAGCAAACTTGTTTTCAGCACCTTCTAATCTCTTAGAAAAAGACTCCGCTTTATTTTCCGTAGCAGAGCCAGTCTGGGAGGAGTCTGATCTTTCATGGCTCATACCCTGTTCTGCAGCACTACTGCAGCATGTCTAGTACACCCGTCTGCCACACAGGACTGGCAAGAATGGATACAATTCCCTTTACTGTAGGCTGCTGGACCCCTTGTGTGGCTTTAAACATGATGAAAACAGAAGTCCTGCTTACCCTCCCTCAAACGGCATCTCAGCAATCGCAGGAAATTTCTGAAAGAGACACAGCCGAGCAGCCAGAGAGAAGTGACTGCATGGTCTGACTGTCTCTCCCTTTGCTATGAGCGGATGAAGAGGAAGAAGTGACCTTTGGGCCCGTGTTTTTGAAAGCATAATACTTAAAAAAGGAACTACATACATTGATGGAGTCCTTCAGGTGTGGTCCAGGTGAATCCCCCAGCTCTGGATGTCCTTATGCCACCTTATGACTGGAAGTTAGGAGGGCAAACATTGGAGAGAGTGCTACTGCACACACTACAAGTATATCTTCAAATGAGCCGTGTCCTTGTCTCTTAGGGGCTGCTGTCAGAGGCAGAAAAAAGCTGGGTGAATCCTGAATCTGATCCAGTACTGGCACCATTACATGAAATAGCCTATTTGAAACACACACCCCTGTTTACCATCCTCCTGCCTATGTGTTGTAGAAGACCTCAGAGGCTGGAGAGCACCAGGAACATAGTTGCATGATGCAACTATGGATTTAAAAACTCCTGTAATGCATCCACTATTATCTACTGCTCCTCTATCTTGTTCAACCCCTGAAGAAAAAGACAAGTGCGCTTTTCTCTCTATGCTAATTGCAGTGAGGAAGGAGATAGCTGGTAAAACCTACTGATAAGATTTAGATAGAGGTGTCAGCAATTGCCAAGAAGATGTGGAACATAAAATGTTAAGCTTTTCCCAGAAGAGCAATTTCTAGCCACACTGCTAATTCTGCAAGACAAATGCAAGAGAAGCACTCACTGTTTCAAATAAACTTCAAATGCAGGGCAGACCTCCTTTACTCCCTGGGAGGAGGTAGGGACATTTTTGTGATGTCAAATTTGTCCATCTCTGCTATAGCATGTTTTACTTTCTTATTTATGGGTTGTCATTTGTTATGGAGTTTCCCGTTCCCAGACCTTCCACACAGCACATTGCTAATGAGCTCATTTTCCCTGTGGACAGGTATTGATAAATGCTGGGGAGGCAGCAGGCTGCCCTTTGCTGTGACGCTTCCTCCCAATAAAAGCTGTAATGGCAGCAGATGTATTGTAGAATCAAATGGGATCAATATGTTCTGCTCAGACTGAAGACAGTTAGGCTTACACTGAGTAAAGCAGAGGTGAATTCCAAAAGAGATGTTCCAGGTCTCGTATAATGGGGATTATGAGACCGCTGAGCCATATAAGATATTTTAAAGCCTATTCAGCAAGCTTGCTGGCAAGCCTGCTGCATAACCAGCTATCAAATGGCCAGTGGTGTGGAGTCTGTCCCGATAACTTCCTTGTTTACTGTGATATTGAATACAGGAGTATCCACAAGAGCCTTGGAGATTGCTGCAGGAACAGCCCTCTGCCCAGCCTGCCTATATGGGCATCGCCTTTCCTGTGGCATTCCTGTCAAAATCAGAAACTGCCACAAGTGGCTCATTTTCCATGAGTGATGAGGCTTTGAAAGGAAGATATAAAAAGAGTTAATGGAAGCAGGGGGATGTTTCTGAGTTAGCTGGCCATGTAAAGTTTGAGTGGGGCTTCCCAAACATAACTTCCAATATTTGAGTTAAGTGAATTAACAAGGAGCTATTGAAGCAAAGAGCAATGAGTGCTGGATATTTGGCTGCCACGATGTGGGTTTGATCAAAAGCATGTTGGAAAGACTGTACAAATTTCTTTTCTGTACTAAAATTTCTAAAATACCCAATTTGTGGGTTTTTTTCAACTTGTGAGATAAACTACAACTACCTTTTTTTTTTTTTACATTGATTTTACTCATCCTCTCAGCACTCTTTTCCTGTGACATGATCTAATTCTATCCTCTTTCCTGATGGTAAATGAAAACATCTTGGGAATGCAATATAGGCACATGCACAGACTTTAAAAGCAAGGAGTGATCAAAGGCAGCACTGGCTAACCACTAAACAATTTCTAATTAGCTTTCAGCTATCTTTATAGAGAGCAAACTGAATGATAAGGAGTAATTATTCATACAGAGGCCACATAATTTAGACAAATAACTTGTAAAACACAATGATCAAGCTGCATTTCAATCTCTTTTTTAATTAGACTTCATATTTGGGATTGGGAGGGAGGACTCCTCTGGTTTAAACAAAGGGGAAAGCTGTAAGCTGTAGGAATTAGAGAGGAAAAAACCAATCATTCACCTGGTTATCTAGATAAATCCTAGCCAAACGTGGCATTCTTCCCTTGCTACATCATTATGAAGAACTAGCCTTGCCACAGTGAAGCTTGAATATCTTTTCCTGTCTCAAAGGAGACATGCAAAACATTCTAGGTGGTTTTGCCCTGTGTTGCATTATGTGAACCAAGTGTTGCACAGTTAATTTGCTTTCAGCATATATTGAAAAAGCCACTGGACCTCCAAGTTCAGTGTAGAATTTAACCATCTCTTTTCCCAGGACATTACCATATATTTGTTTGGGTGGCACTTAATCTGTTTTATTATTTCTGGGGTTTTAAAGATTTCTCTGTCCTTCCCGATATTTGTAGCACTTCCTAATTAATGTGCCATGCATATTTAGTTAATATGCTGTGTAATCCCTCTTAGAGATATTAATAAAGATGTTAAATAAAATGGGTTCTAGTGTTTATCCAGCCATCATTCTCTCTTCTCCTTTATAAAAATATTTAGGACAACACACTGTAACCATTGCATTTTTTCTGTAACTTAATATTCTGCTGCTATATAAGTCTTGGCTGTTTCTAATGGCATCTTCCACAAATTACAATCAAGAGTCTGATATTAAGAATCTGGAAATTTCTATATAATTGAATTCTTTAGAATCCGATTGAACTTGTGTAATTTGGTTTTGTCAGCTTGTGTAAAGCTGTGTAACGATTTCCCCCTCTCACAGATTTAGTTGCTGGTGATAATTGTATGTCATCATGTCAAGGCTCTTCATTATCTATTTTGGCTGATTGTTTCATTTCTAAAGGTAGATTTATTGCACCATACTTGCATCTTTCCCTCCCTTTCAGTGATTAGCCATAGCTTTGCTTTCCTGCTCCTCCCACAACTTGTTGCCAATTCCTGCTCTGCTTAACCTTTGGAAAATACTCAGTTGTCCCTCAGAATTCAACTGATACTGAAATATTTTTTCTGTTTAGTAAATATTAATTCTCAACATTAATACACCAGGTTTGGAAAAAGAGTAATACCATATTAAAAAACCCCAACAAACTATTAAGTTTTTAATGTGAAATGAATCTCAGAAAGGAATAATTAATTCCTTAATTTTGTTTGAAATTAATCAGATTTGGTTTAGCCTTCAGTGATAGATATAGAATCAATCTTCTATTTATTATATTCTTGAGAACTCTTGCTGCAAGTAACTTATTTTATTTATTAGTACAATCTCACTTTTTAAAAGCTCTTCATGAATGCAATATGATGAAAAATCATGGGAAGACAGAGTGGTGTTTGAGGATGCAAGTATGGCTTAGAAGAACAGTGAAAATTCTTGTAGCGCAGGCTGAGTTTTCACTATGTTAAGGGAACCAGGGACTTTACATAAACTCCAACCAACACAGAATGTGGCTGCCAGGTTTCTTATGAAAAGGAGATGACAGGAGCACATTCGATTTATTTTGAAAATGTATTGGCTGCCAGTCAAATACCATACTGGTTTTGAAATTGCTTGCCTTGTTTGTAAGGTGTTAGGCAGTCCCAGCCTATCTCTCTGACAGTCTTTGTCCTCACATTCCTGGTCAGTTTCTGTGATTTACTCAGTTCCAAGAGTCCTCTAAAGACCAAGGGCTTCCATTTCTTACTGACGGTTTTTTATAGAAAAGTTATTAAGATTGTGCCTGATTTTTGCTGCAGCCGCGACTCGGAGAACGCCCCTGTCCCCCGGGAGCGGTGGCTGCTTTGGAGCCGGGCTCACCCCGCAGTGCCCTGCTGAATGTGGCTCTCGGGAGGGCATTGCCTTCAGGAGTTCTGCAATTCACAGAGTAAGGGAAGAATCAGGTTTTTCCTTGCTTAAAAGTTAAATCCAAAGTGGCAACTTCTTTTTCCAGTTTAACTTCTCTGATCCATTGAGTATGTTTAAAAAAAAAACCCACCCCAAAACCACCAGAAAAAGACCCCAAACCGCTGAGGGTTCGTTTTCTGTGCCAGTCATTGTGCAATATTTTCATGACAGCTGGTAGAGACACATTTTTTTGTCTCATGTAAAAGACTTCATCTGATCTTTATTTTTTTATTTTTTTCTTTCAATTACTATGCAGGAAATCTTTACAATTTATGACAGGTTTTTATTTTTTTAAAAAAATTAATGTAAGATATGCTTGTGAATTTATTTCCTCACGTATTTTCTCTCATTTTGTTGTTTTCTGCTGTTTTCCATTGCTCTCCTTTTTTGCCTGCACTTTCTATAAAGTTTTCCAATCATGATTTTACATGTCGAAAATGCCTTTTTCTGCCTTCCCACTCACACGTATTGAGAAACATTCCAAACTTTTGATAAATTAGAGCAATAATATTGTAATGCTCCATATTTTATCACATTTCTTTAGCTTTAGAATAACATTTGAACTCTGCAGTGTGCAGCTCTTACCTTGACAGAGTGACGTCAGGGGAGAGAGGAAGAGAAAACCAAAGGAGAAAGGAGCCAATATTATTTTTTAAGAAAGATCTATATATCAGCTTTTTCTTTTTATATATATAACAGCTGATCTATATATCAGCTTCTTTTTTTTTTTCCTTGAAGAAACTTTTCTCTAAAAAGACAAACTCACTTTGCAGTCTCTACTAAACAGGTGGTGGATGAGACTGGAAATTTTTGATTTATTTTTATAACCAATTTATGTTTATTTTTACCAAGTCACTAAGGAACTTGACTTATTCTTTTTTTTTTCCTCCCACAAGGATATCATCTTTCCTGCTGTTGTTTAATGTTTTATAGTTTAATTAAGTTCATTCCATAATTTGAAAACCACAAATAGGCATTTTTTTTCAAACTCAAATAAGATGGTAGTTCAGGATCAAATAAGCCACCACCAGTGCCACCCACTGCCACCCACTGCTGTGACCTCAACAGGGCTTGCAACCTGTCCACCTGCAGTGCCCCAGCTGCTGAATGATGCCTCTGTTAGGGCTTTATTTCCACATTTTTGAACTTGTTAAATGATTTTCTGAAGAGGCGGATTTTCAACAATGCCAACTTAAAAAAAAATCCCAAAACTTATAAAAGGAGTTGATTACGGGCCAACCCTTGTATAAGCTGATACCATGCAGAAGAAGAATGAGTTATTTAAAGTTGTGCTAGCAATTAAATACATGGGAAACTAAAAATAAGTGCCTTCTGCATATTCTTGCATTTTACATGTGTAGTTCTACAGAAGTAATAATAATGGATCCCTGCTTTCCTTTTTACCTAGCCACCAAAAATGCTTTTTCTCCCTGAGGAGAAAGACCAAGATCCTTAGCAAAGGGTGTGTTTATTTCTCTCAGTACTTCTGCTGCTCTTTTTTCTTAAACCACTGTGATGCACACTCATAATTTTTTATAAAGCACAAAATACATATAAACATAGCTGTGCACAGTTGCAGTTCTGCAAGGCCAAGTTTCTTTCCAGCAGCTTCTGTTCCCTTCCCTCCTGCTCTTACATTTTAGTTTTTAATTTTTGTTGGACAGATGGTCCTACCTTTATTCTCCTTTCAACATTGCTCAGTAAGGCTTCTGTCCATTTCTAGCTTTTGTTTAAGGTGTGTGCATGAGTTTCATACTGACATAAAGAATGAATTAATGGTGCTGCTGACTCCTCTAGAGAACTATGTCAATGCCTCTTATTTCTTGTTGGCAATATCCCTTCCATGTTACACTTAATCCTTCACTGAGGAGCAGTAATTTTGCTGATTTACTAAGCTTGGTGATGTGCACAAATGAAGGCAAAGATGAGATACTGCAGAGCATTTCTACTTGTGGTCAAACCTGGAATATTCAGAGCTCTTCCGGGCAAAGCTGGAATGCTTTGGGAATATAACAAACAAGCAGGTTTTTTGTTGCAGTTTTGTTTATTTGGATCATAATTTGGTGTGGTTTGCCTTTGGGTCTTGTTTCATTTGAGCATGCAACAAGTGGGATGGAGCAGGGAGAATTATCTGAAATAAACCTGGCTTTGGCAGATTTCTAGATGAAAAGCAAGTGATGTCAAGTGCTTACAGTTTTTTTCCTCAGATTGACTCTTTGAATCCTGTATTGTCTTAAACCCACCTCAACAATTATATACCTGGCAGTATCCCAAAGACAGAGCAGCCTTTCCCATGGTGGGATTCCAGAATGAGAAAATAAAAAAAAAAATCCAAACATGCAAAGAAGAAAGTATTACTATCTTTCCTATAGTATGTTTTTTTCAAGCAAGTAACCAGTATTTACAAACAGAGTCAAAAGCCTTATAAAATACTATCCAGATGCTAATGCTTTTGCTCCCTTTTTGGGTTGCTTAATACATAATAATGATCCTCTTCTGCATAAGCTTCCTTTGATATTCAGACTCCATTGCAATGAACTGCAGCTTTCTCAGAAAGAAAAGCTGTAGCACCAGATGGGAGTGAATAAACGTAAATATATACAAGAAGGGCAGTCCTGAGCTTGATGTAACTTTACTAGCAACAAGTAGGAAGAACACACATTAAATGTATCGGAGATCAGTACAAGTGTAGAAACGCCATTAGAGGGAGCCCTGTTACTTAGGCCAATAGTTTATATCTGACAGGCTGGTAAGCTTGTTGCAGATTTGATTAAACAATAAAATAGCTTTGGCTCTAAGAACAGCCATCAAGACAGCACTCTGAATGTGGGTATCTTTCTTGCTGAAAGAGCACGTTGGTTTCAGCCTATTTATTTTAGGCTGCTCCATATAATAGTAGCTGTAAAAGCTCTAAAACTGACTCAGTCCTTCTCATTTTCCCTGTTCTCCCCTCCCTCCATCTTTCTCAAAGTACTGAGATACTGACTTTAAAGTAATTATTTCTTAAGTCTTTTAAACATGTGCTGTTCTTTTATTTTTTGTGTATAATCTTGATGTATGTATATAGTAACTTTAAGCACAGGAAAATGTGGGGCCCGGTATTGGAAAATTTATTCTATAATGTTATCTCTATAGAATGCAGAGCTGAAAGGAAATAAAAATTTATCCTACAATTAGCTAGTATTAACAAACACTGATGATATGTAGATATAGTATAAAAGAAATAAGAAATTATCACTGTGTTCTTACTATATTTATATCAATTTTAGAGTGTATGAGGTGTAATTCCACAATTTATGTGGCATTTTATTTTTTTTTTAATTTTTCTTCCTTGTCTGAATCCCATAAGTACTTCAAACAGTTTATTAATTGGCTAAATACTCGTCATGTGATCCTTGAAGAATTATTTCAGCAATTTCTCACCTGCAGCAGATTTGACCAGAATTCCCCACCTCTGCTCTACACAGTACTTAATGCTTTTTCTTGACAGGGACTTTGGTTTTTTGCTGTTTTCCTCCTTTCTCACTTAAGGATGCTTAAACCAAACTTTGCAGAAGGGCAGAATTCTAAAATAGCTTTTATTTTTGTTTTGTAAAAGTAACCCAGCAAAGAGATGCGACTTGGGTCACTATCAAAGATCGGGTTGCAGTGCATGTTAATCTGGTATTGCAGACAGTGGGGTGTCCATGCAGCAGTTGAGTGGCAGGCACAGACTGTTGGGCAAGTCTGCGTTTCTGGCTCTGCTCTTCACAGGCCAACTGCTATCTCCTAGGGAGTTTGCTTATGAAGACACCTCGAGATGGGATCATTATCAATATTTTAAATTCTTGGTTGTAGAAAACTAATAAATTTCCTGTGTTTACATGGAAAGGAAACTGGGCTCTGGTTGCTATGTCCAAGTCTGAAGAGAGGGACTCACTTGTTTCTGTGCAGAGTAAAAGCAGCAGCGCTGGGGCCAGACTGGAGAGCAAGGCTGTGCTGAGCACAGACCATCATCCAGGGCAGTATTTGTGCAGCAGCAGCACTGCTTGTCAAGCACAGATCATGATCCAGGGCAGTATTTGTGCAGCAGCAGCACTGCTGAGTGCTGAGTGCTGGGCTGAGGGGGAGCCCTCATTGCCCTCCTCGATGACTCTGCACTTTGGTGTCATACATCCCAAACCAGGACATTTATTGGCTTTGAGCACTTAATGTGAATAAGTGGAGCAATTTATAAAACAGTGTACCCCCCGACTAGTTGCCACAATTATAATATTCCTTGAGTTCCTAAATAAATACGGACTGAATGAAGAGTATCAGTCATATCCGAGCAAACAGCCATTAGCACCGGTTTTCTTTTCCTCCTCTTGTGTGGCCTCTTTCCTTACACTTGTGGTAGCTTGTCAGCACTTTCTTTAAAGGTAACACAAAGCCTCCTGAATCTCCCAAACAATGAAAAATGAATTACCATAATGTATAATAAATAAGATTCGCCTCTTAAATCAGTCAGTGACTTCGTTAAAGGAGCCCCAGAGCCTTTTGCACTTCCAGAGCTGCTGTGTGAGTTAGGTCACGTTCTCAGGAAAGATGGCCACGACAGAGGGGAAAGGCAATTTCTTCATTTTCTTTTTTCTTTTTAAATTGTGAGAGGACAGAACAGAAGTATTCAAAGTCACAAGACCAACTCAGGAACTCAGGAATAACAGACAAAGTTGTGAAACAAATTTTAATAGTAAAGACTGGTGTTTAAAGTTAATTAGTCTAGACAATGTGGTGGCAACACACTAACACCTTGGCTCACACTGATGAGTGCCTAGCCTGGGAATGTGTATTTCCACTGATATGAAGCCCTTCTCTCTGCTTTTCTTTTTCTTTTTTGGTCCCCTCCCAAAAATCTGTGGGACTATCTCTGAAGCCAGATCCCTTGCAGTGGTAAAACAGCCAAGATCTGGTCCTTACGAGAAACTGAAATATTTCTTCCTGAAAGTCAAAGGAGACATGAAATCTGAGTGCTGACAAGTGTGGGTAATATTGGGAAGAACGTTGAATGAGAATAAGAAATTAGTTAATAACACTGTTATTTACTTTGCCTGAATTTCCTCACCCTCGCTGGCAAACCTCTTTTGCATCGGAAGAGAAGATGGGTAATTTGAGACTTCAATCACTAATGGCAAATGCAGTAGAATAGTAGTGGCAATGCTTTCCTGCACTTATTGTGGAAGAACACTGATTGCAGGCAATTGTATTGATCCACTCAGCCACTCATTTCACTTCACTGGAAAGTGAATTAATTTTGACAGGCTTTGGCAAGAACTCATTACTCTGTAGCTTAATGCTTTATAAACTGTCATCTCTCCTTTAAAAGTGTAGGACCAATTGCCAGACAGCCTGGGGTTGCAGGGAAAATCTGAAGACTTCATTTTTCTCAGAAATTAGATTAACAAGAGACCAGATGATATGGGAGCAAATGAACAAGGAATGCTTACATGAAGTAAGTAAGGAGATCACCTACCTGCAAAATGCAAAGAAAAATTCTCAAAAAAGAGAAAAACAGAGAGCAAGACTGGAATTTAAACCTATATTAGATATTAATTAGTTTGCTGTGGCAAAAACATTAGCCAATGTTGATTGGTCTTGGGGCATAATCTCCAAAATTTTGTAAAGAGAGGTTATTCCTCTTGGTTTCCATGGTATAATTTCCTGTACTCTAGAACAGTACTTTTTAAATGTTCTTAGCATGTGAATTATCAAGATTTTGTGAATGTGAGGAAGAAAGCAACCTGCATAGGAAAAGCCATATATGCAATACTCTACTTTGCTAAATGATTGATTGGCTTCTTTACCTCCATCTATCTGTTTTTGGATGCTGAAGTCAACCATTACTTTGAACAATAAAAATTATTTTCTCAGTCTATGGTAAATGTTTTGAATACAGCATGATCTTTCTAATATTTTTTGTTGTGTTTTCAGTTCTGATTGTATGATTTTATATGTTTTCCCATCAAATCTCTTGACTTTAAATTAAAGTACCATCTTAGAAAAAGAGAAAAAAATGCACTGTGTAAGACTGATAACCCCACTTCTACGTCTATGGTATTCACTGTGCCAGATGTTCTGGCTTTTCTGTGCCGACTCTTAATTTGTGAAGTGTCTAAATCTTTGGAGGTTGGTAATCATCATTGCTTTGATTCTGGGAAAGATGGCCAGAGGTTGTGCATGAAAAAGTCCTGCAGACACATGTAGGAAACCCTGTGAATAGATTACTGTCGCTATACCAGGAGGGTTGTTTTGCTACTGTAATAATACGCTCTTATTTCATCCAACTTGTCATCAAGCTGTTGTGCAATCCTGTCACTTGCAAGTGAAATCCAGTTCCTTCATGTTTTATGACAGAAGACAGCTTGATGAATTCAGGTGAGTATACTAGTGGTTATTTCAGCTAAGCAGAATGAAACGAGGTAGTCCCATTTCTTCCTAATGCAGCTAAGCCGGGTCTTCTCTCTCTTCATATGGCAGTGACCATGCCCTAGTGCATCTGTCTCATCGTAGCAAACATATGGACTACAACTCAGCCTCCAAAGGTTTTTTCCCTTCCCATCTTCCCCAAAAGAATTTGGGCCTCCTGAAGCTGCTGACCTCAGATTATGGGGAAAAGCAGTAGCCTGACTCAGTGTTATGAGTCCCACATGCAGTATGGTGAGACTAGAGAGAGTTAATGTCTGAAGCAACATTTATCTGTGGGATAGCATGGATTATCTATGCTAGAAAAGATTTGGCAGTTTGCTATTCTGGCAAACCTTACTAGTGTAGCCACAGCTTATACTGGCAAGCCAGTGTTTTGTCTGTATGTAGTTTATACCAGTTCCCTGAATGAACTGTGCTATACTGGCAGAGTCCTTCCCCCTCCCACCCACATACAGCAGCATCTACTTTGGCATTCAGTACACAGCAGCAGTTTTGACTATAGATCTATTAGTGTAAGAAAGTGAAAAGGATCATGCTCCTTGGTGAAAAGGAGGCTGAAAGGAAAGCATGGAAGAGTTGGGTAAAAATTTGTCTTTGCACTGCAGATAAAAGGGAGAATTATAATCATGTGTGTTTGGTGAGATGATTTACCAATGCCACTGGTGCAAGTTTAGTACTGCAAGAATTGTACCTGTAGTGGTTTGCTTCTACACATTCCAGGTGGAGAGCCCAGAGGCATTTCTTCTGTGTTGCACAAGATTGGTGGGTGAGAAACTATAGCCATTGATTAGTTTACTCTTACAAATTACCCTTCTTTCCCTTACAAAAAAAACCCCCTTCTTTTCCTGAGGGGATGTGGAGTTTGAAATGCTGATGGCACAGAAGCCCTTGTCTGTTATCTCTTTTTATGGTTCTCTTTGAAGGGGAGAATTTCCCTGCCTGTGGCTGAGATAACAGGGAGATGCTAAGTGGTGGGATTTTTCACAGCACTTGACCATATGCAATAAAAGGTCAATTTGGACACACATCTCAGTGAACTTGGAAACATCAGAGTTTTGCTGGTTTAATGTGGAAATCAAAGTGTTTCAATAGCTCACCCAGTAGGGCTATTACCTCCTAATTGCTTTTTTCTTTATTTGCCCCCTACCTCTTAAAAACACAATGTCTTACTGCTTTAGTTTAGGAAACTCTGAGTAGGTGGACTGGAATTGATTGTTGCCTGTCTCTAACAGAAGGATGAGGGTTCCAAGGTGAGGGCTGTGGGGACCAGGCCCAAACCCCCAAGTTTTCCATGAGATGAACACAAGAACCTCTGGACTGATGACATTTTAGGTGTCAGACTTTCACATCGTCTCCAGACAAGACTGGAGAAAGACTCATGACAGAGACTCTCTGAGGGTTAGAGAACAAACTGGACTGAGATTGAGAATAAGTGAAACCAAAAATAGTTGGAGACTGGGAGAATGCTTCCAGGATGGGGAGTATTTAAGCCCTTTCTCTTTTTTTTTTTTTATTTTTTTTTTATTTCCCTGCGTGTCAGCTGAGGGACTTCTGCAGGCTGGAGACTGTTAAATGCACCTCAGTAAGGCTGTTCTTATGGTCCTCTGTATATGGGTTTAAATCAGCAAAGAATTCAAATGTATAGAGCCAGAATATATCCATCTTGTAATGTTCCTACCATTAAGAGTAGTTTATTCTTTGCAGAAACACTCAGAAATTAAGGTTTCTATCCAGGTACCGCCTTGATAAAGAGTGTTTGGCACAGTTAAAATTTTCAGGTTTTGAGTAATATATTGTTAGGAACTGGAGATAGCAGCACACAATAAATTCTTTTTTTTTTTTTTGGTTTTGGCTGGGCACTCAAAGCCAACTGACTGAGGCTTACTAAAAGGAAGTTTGGCATTGCTGCTATTTGGGAGATTGACTAATGCAAAGATTTGGAATATAAAAACCAAATCAAAAGAAGTATTTCATCTTCATAAGGTGGTCCCTAGGCTCAGTCCTGCAGTCTTTCCTCATGCAAAACCAACTTCTCATACAGCTTATTCACATTAGGGAGAAAATCTCCTGGCTGGGCCATTGCCTGTGAGGATTATGAGCATTTCTCTCTCTGTGTGGCACCAGATCATCCCTCCCTGCTGGCCTCCTCATGCTGGGTCGAAGTCGCAACAAACTGGTCTACATGGAGGCACAGAAGGCTCAGGGCTGCTCAGGGAACCATGAGGGAAGCAAGTTCCTCTCCCCAAATCCTCCCAGCCCTTGTGCACGTACATTCTGCAATCCAGCCTGCATCCCCATGCCAGGCTGGCTGTCAGCAGGCCACTCATTTGTCAGATTCACTCTGCAGTTTCTGTTGCTTCATTGTGTTATTTATATTTATTTATAACTCTGCCTCTTTTCTTTGTCCTGCCTTCTGCCCCTTGTGGTGTGTTCTCCTCAGTCTCACACCAGGCTGTGCTGATGGGGCTGTGCAGGGCTGGGGGGTGGCAGAGTCCTGGGGCCCCTGTGCCCTCCCCAGCGAGGGCAGCTGCTCTTTGGCTCTTGGCTTGGTGCTTCCTGGCTCCAGGGAAGGGAATGGGCCAGTGCCTTCCCTGCTGCAGGGGTTTCTGTGGCCAGGGAGCCCCTTGGAGCACAGCCTTCAGTGCTGCTCATGGCCCATGCTCAGTCTACAGGGAAAGGGCAGGACCTTTGGAGCCCTTCCAACCATCAGACACTGGGATAGGAGGTGGCTGTTCCCAGATGGACACCATATTCCCAAAGGGTTGTGATGCCGCATGGCCGGGAAGCCAAGGGTGTGGCCATGACAGGGCCCTGCAGCTGCCAGGGCTGTGGGGAGGCAAAAATCCAGTTTCCATTTCATCAGCACAAATTGTATCGCTTCTTTCTTTCTCTGAAAACATGGTTTGCCTTGGTTTGGAGGATACCTTGCCCTCAGCAAGTAAATAAATGCCAACTAAAATAAAAAGGAAGCACAAAACACTAACGGGGCTGCCGTGCGCGGGCTGTCGCGGCCTCAGGAGGCTGAGGGGAGAGCAAGGGATGGAGGTGCATTCGGGTCCCTTGGAGCTTTCAGATTGCCTGCAAATTTACCCAGCCATCTGGAAACTTAGTGATAGTTTTACTTCTTACCCACCTTACCGCTTGTAAATGGCCAAGGATTGTTTTTCCCTGCCCTGCTAGTATGTAAATGGAGATATCATAAAAAGAAACACACCTTACCATTGAAGGAGAGGGCATTTATTAGCAGAAATTTCTCACAAGCAGTTGTTTTTTTTTTCCTAAATAATGGATTGCTGCTAAAATAAGGTATGGAAAATAAGAATTGCTTATTTTTTTTAAGCACACAGTTAAATACTTAAGTCCTAAGTAAACTGAAGGAGATTTCACTATAAATTGAAAGAGTCTAAAAACAACTTTAAAGAGATTTTGTGTGTGAAGAAGGAGGTAGACTTTGCATTAGCCACACCACCTACACACTTATTAGGAGGAAAAAAGTTATGTAGCACATTGCTTACCTGTGTTTGAATAATTTGTTTCATATGTTTTCCCATCAAGATGGTGGTGGGTCAAACAGTTTATTTTTGCTGTATACTGTTGTTCTCTCTGATATTTCATGCCAAACTGCTGTGGTAAAAATAAGTCAAATATATTAAAGATGTATATTTTAATTAAAAATGTTAGAAGAAACATATTAGTGTTCCTTTTTTATTAACAACAGATTGCTGGCCAACTAGGCAGCAAAGTTATTTCTTTGGAAGTTATTATGCTGTGGAGTACTACTACAAGTAGGACATTGCATGTGATAAGTAGTTCTGTTGGCAAACTGCTCCATTTCCCTTCTGGTGGGAGCACTGGGTAGATTCTCTCCTGGTCTGAAGTGACACTGCCCTACCAACACTGAACACAAGATCACAGCTATCAATAGGACCCCATTTGGTATGAGAAAAAGAAATCACTTCTTTGATGAACTAATTTAGGGCAGTTGTCTCTGGTGAGAAGAAAATCAGGTAATGACACATTGCATGTGCCAGCTTTTTTCTAGGGCTGAACTAAGAGCTTAATTCCATAGAAATTGTTTTTATTTTAACTTTTTAATAGCTTAAATGACTAAACCATGCAGGAAAAGTAATGAGTCTGGTCACAATAGTATCAGAGAGAATGATAATAAAAGAGGTGTTGCCAATACAATCTAGTCTATTTTTATAATTTTCTTCCCTTCTTCCTCATCTTTATCAGTGTGTTTTAAGTAAACCTGACACATTTATATATGTGAAACAGATGCAAAATGAAGCAGTTTTGTCTTCAGTTATGAGCATGTTTTTTCAATCATGGACATGATTTATGGAAATGTTCTTTGCTGTAAAAAATTTCTTCTAAAATCCAAACCACATTAATTATAAATCTAACATTCAATTTCTTTTGATACTCTGGGGAGTGTGGGGAAGTAATTTTTTAATGCAAATAAACAGTTTCTTTAAAAAATCAGTATTCATTAAATGTCGAGCTGAAAACAGCACAACACTTCTCAGTGAAACTACTAGAGAATTCAATTAGATGCTGAGAAAAGTAACTCTCATTTTAGAATAATATTATATGTCTCAGATTTATATCTGCTATGGTATATTTGGCACTCCAAGAGCCAACTAAGCTGTGAAAAGCTATTGATGTTGGCTTCTTGGCTGGTCAGCCTGTTCAGAGTAAAGCTCAGTTTACTGGGGAATAAACTCTAAACATTTCAGAATTCAGAAGAGTTGTCCAGGGGTGTAGCAACTGCCTGAGACTGAGCAATATCACCAATAGAGACCAGAAAAATTTGTAAGCAGCTGTAGAGAGCGTTTTTTTCCTGGACATAATATCCCCAGCACTGCCAAGTATGACGACTTCATCACATGTTGTGCAAGGCTTTAGGGTTTTTCTTCACACCTCAGCCCTTGAAGTATGTACAAATCTCAGTTAAAAAGTGGGTTTCTAGACCTTGTGATTACAAACAGAAGCTTGGAAATGTTAACCCTAGAGGCCGAACACCCAAGTAAAACAGCAAGTAAAACAGTCATATTTTTCATAAATCTCACTTTAAAACCATTCTCTTGATTTTGGGGGTCTCATTCATAACTTCTGGCTGTGTTGATACAGTTATGCTGAATACCAGGAATCCAATTCAGCTTTACAGAATTAAACCCTTCCAGCAGAAGGTCTCTGTGGTGTTCTGGTGGTCTGTGGTGAGCTGCTACTTCTCTTCTTTCTATATTTCCACCTGCTATTTCTCATTAAAAGACGTCTGAAACCACTGGATAAGCTTTTGCTGTATTCCTGTTACTTATAAGAAACTGCAGTGCCTTGAGCATTATTGAACAGAATTGCAGGAGTTGAACTCATGTGTTCATCTTCTCCTTACCCATTCAGTTGACTGTGGGGTATTCTGTCAACCTGAGTTTCATACAATGAAGTATTTTTAAGGTATCCATATAAATATCATTTCAGTGTCAGTATCATGACATTAAAATTTTTCTTAAAAATGCAAATAGAAGTGACTTTTGCTCAGTCTTTCAGATGTAGGCAGTGGCAGGGAGAGCTGCTGGGAGACCTGAAAGAATAGCTTGTGTTCAAATTAGCTTGTTGTGGAAGTTGTTTCCCTATCTAGCTGGGCTCTGTTGGAGATTGGATCTGCACATTACAGCTTCTGTGTAGCTGAAAGCTCTGATAGCCACAGAAATGTCGGGGAGTACAAGGGAGGTTTGGAGTCTGTGGAAGGAGGGAACCTGCAAGTCCTGATATCTGTGTAAAACAAAAGCAGCTTTAGAGAGTCTACAATTGAACCCCCAATAAACTAATTTTGAAAGCCCTGGCTTCCCCTGTGCCCTTCCTGACAGTTTTCCTTTGATAGGAACAGGAGGTAGGAGCTTCCCAGGACTGTGTAAAGATGTCTGGTCTGGAAAACATGAAAGAAGAAAGCTTGTATGTTTATTTTGCACACCATAGATTTTAGGGCCAGAAAGCCTTTTCTTTTTTTCTAATTAGAGGATAATATCTTGTTAAAAAGTATAGGTTCTGAGGCTTCAAAGAGGAAAAACAAATCCTCCTGTTGACCTATAAATACAGTTTGAAAAGCTACAGAAATTCATTGAAGTTTACTGTGATAACTTGATTTTGGCCTCAGTCTGGAGGATTTGGGCACTTTGGGAGTTGTAGGAATCTCGAGTCACTCTGGTGCACTGTGAGAGGAGAAGTATGAAAGCGTGGTGCAATGCTGACAGGGCAGTATGCAGCATTCCTGGGCATCGGCAGTGTCAAAGAACCGAGTTTATCGCTGTTGGGTCCTTCTCCTCCATCAGTAAACACAATCTCTCCACTCCCTGAAGTGAAATCAAACCACTGCAAAACAACTCGTGAGTAACCAGAGTAAAATTTCCACTGAATTAATCATATATCTGGTCCAAAATATTTAAGATATAAACAAAACAGGACAGAATAAGACCAGCCAGGCATGTAAACATTTCCAAAGTGGTTGTTTTTCAGATAGTTTTAGAGCCACAACTGGCAAAAAAGAGGGTGGTTGCACAAATCTAGCTTTGAAAGAAATGGATTGTCATCAGTTTACACCAGCTGAGGATATGATCCCACATATTTTGTGACTGTCTCTTTAAAACATATCCAAATGTCCTGAGAAAATATTTTTCCATCAGGGGAAAAAAAGGGCAAAAACATATCTATGAAAAAGTTAAGCAAAGTTTAATGTTCTAATACAATAATCTTACTTTTCTAAATAAAAAGAAGAAGCTTTAAATCTATGTCCGGTGTCCTTATCTGAATTTCCACAACATGTATGAGAACAATAATTTGTATGACAGTTTTAATTTTCTTTCTCAAAAGTGTAGTAAAACTAAGAAGGACAAGTACTAATAAATCAGATCAAAACCAGAGCTGTTGAAGAAGCTAAAGTCTCAGTGATTCAGGAGAGATTAAAACTCCAGACATTTCAGATATGGTTCAAAATCCTTATGGCATGGAGTGCAAAATGTGCGGAGGCAGCAGTTCACACAGCAAGAGGTAAAGTGGGTGACAAGATGCATTAGAGTAGGTCAACAATGAAATTTTTTAACATCAAACTTGGGATGCACAAACAGGTTATGAAATGGTGAAAATGATGTCTCTGCATCTAAAACCAATATGCATGCTCTCTTTGGGAAGTTTGAACCATTTTCTAGTGTTATGTGAAATGAACCCAGGCTGAAGTCCCAAAGTTACTTATGCTTCGCACAGTCACCTGAGATCTATTAAAATAATAAGCTTCAGATCAGAGGCTAGGAATGTCATTTATTGCTCTCCTACAGTACCTGGAGGAAGAAAGTGTATTTAATGTTAGACTTAGGGATTCTTCCTCAAGGCACATATTAAGTGCTGGTAGAATGCAAATTGTATTCATATTTATAGGGATATTTGTGAGACAGGCTACAATCCATTGTTCCTACACAATCTTTGCCTGACACTTCCTACAAAGGCTTTGCCTGACACAAGAGCTTAGAGCCTTTTTGATGAAAGTCAGTAATGATCTGAACTCTGGGTGAAGGGAACATATTGACTGTTATAGCACTGTATTTCATGTAAGTGACTCTGAAGTATTTGGAAGTTAGAAGCTTAGAATGCATCTTTTCCTGGCTGTATTATTCTGACTAGGGCATAAGCTAATTCTTTTTTGTTTAATTATGTGCATTCTGCCCATGGTCCTGCAGGCCAGATAGGGATTTCTTGTGAAGCACGATTTGTGGTCAAAGCAAAGAAACAGCAGCAGTATCTTTTGAATTAAGCACATTTTGAAAGAGTCTAAACATTATCAAATGACAGTTTCTCATTTGTTGCTGAAGCCTTGGAAGTTCAGATGAAATGATAATGCTGAACTGAAAATGTACCTCAAAATTTGTTCTCTATCCCAGGTAGCCTCATCCCTGGATTTTTCAAAGTGGCAAATCTTACAAGCTGTGAAAATTTCCAAACCAAGTATTTTTTCACAGTGTTTCTCTAACCTGGTAAAATATTTTTGCTGATGGAGGATAAAAATGCTCCTTCTATGACCTCTGTCACCAGCTGGTATGGGTGCTGGATACCAAAACTGAGTCCTTGCTTGGCCTTGGTTCAGAGCCAGGACCTACAAGGCAGTCTTCTGCATGTCTGGCAGTCCTTAGCTACCAGACTATTTGTTATTTCTGGATGTGTCCCTGATTTTCATTTGGTAGCTGTCCTGCTTTGTATTAACTAACTCTTTACTAGGCGGGGAGGGAAGCAACAGGAGTTGGACACTCCAACCCTTGATTTTGTCACTCCCTTGGTACATTAGTTAGAGAAAGTCCTAAACACTGGCTTACGAAGTTCCAGATAGCAAAGCTGTTAAAGCTCCAGCTGCCAAGATCAGGAATTTGTCTTCTCTCTGTTAACTTCAAAACACCCTCTTGCAGACACAGGACTGAACAGCTTTGTGTAGTTTAGCCCCCAGCTGTTTCCTCTTGGCGAGGTGATGATATTGCTTGCTTCCTGCTGGAGGTTGTCCATATTATATAAATATATATGTTGAGGAGCAAGTCCTTAAATGCCACTAGCTGAAGTTAGCCCAGATTGATTGTCCACTTCCTTGTGGCAATGGGAGGGGGTGGTGACTGATTTTTAGGCCAGTCTTGGAGCCTGGACTGGGTCCTGTCTCTGAGCAGTTAGGCAATTATCTGGAGCTGTTTTTGCCAGCTTTGTACTTCAAAAGGTAACCCTTTGAAGTTTCATTAATTCTTGTTTCATAAGATCATACCTCGTTACTGCATGCTTAATTAGTTCCTGCTCTGTAAGCTGATGCTTTGAACACTTAAAAATTCATGCTTTTTTTTTTTGTATGACAACTAGCAAGTCAGTTTAATTTGATATTACGTGTTTTATCCATTCCTTTGGTGTAACAGTTGGTGTGACCTGCAATTTTATTACAAATCCATGAACTTTTAAAATGTTTCTTTTAGTTGGTCCAGTATTCATGTCCTTTGGGCAAAACAAAACCCTTTAGTCTGGTAAATAATAAGCATTTGAGTGAATGTCATGCCCTTGAGGGAGCTGATGCAGTTTTCTATGATGGTATTGAAGCTCTGCCTGCCAAGTCATAGTCAGTTCTGTAGGGCTAGTCAGTGGTCTCTGGAGGTAAGGGTTGAAGTAGAGGAGTGGCTGCCTCTCGGGTGGGGCGCCCTTTCACCACAAAGCACAGACTGTGCCAGTTGGAGTCCTTGGATATGTCTGCTCAGCCAGGAGGGCTGCCTGGCAATAGGATGTTGTGAGCAACCCTTGTCCTCAGCTCGAGCAGAGCAGAAGGCACCAATCACAAATCACTCCACTTGTATTTATTCTCACAAAAGACATAGTCTAGCTTGCTCATATAAGTACTGATAAAAAGGCTAGCAACTCATACTTTAAATGACTAATCCAGAGTACTTATATATAGAATTATTCGTTCTTTTTCCTCGGGGAGCCCAGGGCTGTCCTTAAGTTTAAAAGAGACCTCAACAGCAGGTGGGAGCAGAAAGCAGGTGAAAATTCATAACTCCCTGCAGAGGCCAAGACCTGTCAGCAGAGCACTCCCACCATTAGTGCTAAACGAATATTCTGTTCAAATTGTACTATCGCTTCCACCAAGGCTTAAGTCATGTATCTGGCACACTACCTGCAGATGACAATAACTTGTTTATTTTATTAGATCATGTGCTACTCTCCCAAACTCAAATAAATTATTCATTTCTAAAGAATGTCAACAGCTAATGAGTGCTTGAACAGTTCACAAACACTCAATGCTCTTTGGAGGGTTGGATCAGTTGGTACAACAAACTGGTACATTTATTCACGTATATAACATATACAAATGAGGGCTATTTCTGCATCTTTCATTTTTGTAATGCTTCTCCTTTGAGCTGGCAAGGGCGAAGTATATACCAATTAGCATGGCCAATAATAAACTTAGTCATATGCACTGCAAAATTGTTAACTGTATTTTTCAAGGAAGAGAAGTAATTACAGTCCAGACTTGGTCTGGATGGTAAGATTGCTTCCAAATTGCTTTGTTCACTTCTAAAATTTGGATAATGGATGAATTAGAATAAATCAAATAAGAACACTCAAGAAAGATTTTAGGTACTCTTTGGTTTTGTATTTTCTCTTAGTTTATTATACACTAATTGGACTGTGAGTGTTATTTCACCAGATTGCTTCTAATTATGTTTGTTTGGATAGCAAATTATCTTACTGAAGAAAATATTTGCTTTCATGTTCTGGAACATGGCTCATTTGAACTGGGAAAACTCTGCATGGTTTTTTTTTCTCTTGGCAATACAGTGAATTTGCCATGTCTTCAAAGTGGTCAAAATTATCTAATAAAGAGATGAGGACAAAGATAATATTTTTGAAGTTATGAAGCTGTTGTCAGGACAGAGAAATCATCACAAGTTTTTCAGCAGCTCTTCTAGAAAACCTACACCAAAGATGAGGCTCTACTCTCTTAAAGGCAGAGTAGTTAAACATTTCTGCACTTCTGTATTTGTTTCGAGGCAATTTCCAAACATCCAGAGACAAGTATCTCTGCATTATTGTTCTTATTTGTGAAGGAGGAAGGCCTAAGTCAAAGTAGAAGACTTGAAATTTGCCAGCACCTCTCTGTGGATCTAGCAGAGCTAGAAGAGGCCAACAAGGTTTATTTTTCTCATATATATTTAATGTTATATGACAGAGTCTCAAACTGTACATATCTATTTGAGCTCAAAGAACACAAGTGTCAACTGAGTGTGAAACAGGAACTTTTCAGCACAAAGTTTGTCCTTTTCTCTCTAAAGATGTTAGGTCTGTGCAGAAGCAATGGATTGATGTTACCTGGCTCCAAAGCCACAGCAATCAAGAGACAGCACAGTGACGATTTCACACAGAGATGCAATTTATAATTGACTTTACTTCACCATTACCAAGGCCACAGATGATGGAATAATAAAATTATCCACACATTTCTGTATGTTGTCCCTCTGCCAACTTGTAGGCAAGGTCTGGGGCTGTGCAGTTCAACTTGACTGCACATACAGTCCTCACAGTGGCCAGGCATGGCAAGGCATGTTTGCTTACATTCACTGATCTGTGGATGAGCATGTTTTTTTACCACCACACTAGGAAATGTAAATTAGTCACATTCCAGAAGTTAGCTTTAATTCAAGGCAAAAAAAGAGATCTCTGTCTGCTTGAAACACACTCTTATTAATCACTAATAACATGTATGGAAGGAAAGTGTTCATAAAGTAAGTAAAATTCTTTAATTTCTATCATGAAGATAGAAATTATGAAATTAAATTCTTATTACTTCATATGTGCCTTTAACAGCCCTGTAGAGCTTTTGATCAAGTACTTTGATTAACATTTCCAGAAAAAAGAACTTTCCTGTATTACACAGAGTTTCTATTTTTTGAACTCAGTTGTTCTTTACGTGTCCTACTATGTACAAAATGCTTGTATGAAGCCCTTGGAACTCTGCAGTTATGTACAGAAAAGATTTAGCAGTGTCTACTTCACTGTTGCCTCTTTACAAGCAATAGAGGGAAACGTGGACATCAGTTTACTGATGGACAAAGGATCAGACCTAAGATAGGCTTGTATGTCCTTCTGTCACCTGCAAAATGTATGTTGGTGAAAATTCTGTCTCAGAGCCCAAGTTCATGTGTGCAGCTGCATTTATGTGAGCCATGAATAGGTTACAGGAGCCCTGGTTTAATTGAACTCTGCCTTCCATCTACCGCTCAAGCACTGCATTACTGACAGTAATAACAAATTTTGAATGCTATTAGTGGTGAAGAGGGAGGAGGATCTAAATATTAAGTGGTTGATTGAGACACTACTGTAGTTAAGAATTAACTTAGAAAAAACAGATGCCCTGAAAATAAAAAATGTATCTCTCTCAACTGAGGTGTTAAAATGGATTAAGGATTAAATAAGCACAAGATCAGAGGCTAGACTAGGGCCAAAATAAACAAATCTATTTAGTCATGTATAATACGAGGAGATCAGAAGAAATGAGAGGAATTAGAAGATGGTAATGATGAAGGTAACTCACAGAGAATATTCAAGATACAGAGGTCACAGACAAGAGTTTCTAAACCACAAACAAGAATGGTTAAATCAAAAGCAGATGACATGCAAAAAATGAGGCCATGATAGCCAGATGGTAAAATTCTGTGAAGAACTGTCTGAGGATAAAAAAAGCCCTGTTAAATAATATTGTTTCGACAGGTGACACAGAACCATGACATGAAGAGCTGAAACAAAGTTTTCCGTCAAAAAGTCAAGAATAAAAACAGCTCTAGGTAGTAGTCAAGGTGCTAATAAATTTTTCCCATGTTGAGTGTCAGTACTGGGGGTGACTTGTTTCAAATGGGAACATGGAAGACTTTATATTAATACTCTTTCCATTACCAAGCAAAAATAATGGGAAGATTTGCACAACAACATACAACTTCCTTTTATTCCCTGGAATCAAAATCAACACTGACAGCTTTTAGAGAGGCTTTCAGAGAGATCAGTGCTCTCAAAAATGTGGAGTTGTTCCCTCTCTCAGAATAATGAATAGCTGTGTACAGTCTGTGTGAACTGGCCTAAGAGACATTTCACATAAATTTATGATATTTGCCCATCTCTTCAAAACCAGTGAGTTGTCCACTTTCAAGAAAGTGGACTAGAAGATGAAAAGTTATCTTTACTAACTTCCATCATTATAAAAACAGAATTCCACATCATATGCAATCCAAAGCAGCATATATCAAAGAGGAAGGTCTGGTCCTGTCACTCATTACGTTTACCACAGTCATTCAAACTCTGTGCCAGACATTCATGTTTCAACAACCTTTGTTTTCCCATACTTGTTGCTCCCTTCCTCATTAGCCCTGAAACAGTCACTTATCAGCATGTCAGGCTCCCTTTAGGCACTTGTAAATTGTAGATCCTGAAAAATCTCCCCGCAGGTAGTACCTCAGTTTGATTGAGTTCCTGCATGACTGTATTTCTAACTGTAAATATCTGTAAACACTTAAATATCCTGAAACACCTAAGTGTCTACTTCTGAATAAAGCAAAGCCTGATCTAATAGAAAAGGGACTTATGCAGAATGGGACAAAGCAGGAAACCTCTGGGAAAGGAGGTAAAGGAGAAGTCCTTCTACCATTTACCCAAAATTCAGATGAATTCAGCTGAACTGAATTTAAGTTCCTTTGAAGTGTAGAGAATACAGGCTGCATTGCCCATGTTGCAGATGAGCACTATGCTGGGACTGGTATAAGCTTTTGACATTCCCCCCTTGCTTAGGGATGTGAGATTGTGACAGCTGGTCCAGGATGATGCTCCCTCAGTCCCAGTCCATGAGTCCCACTGCAATGGGAGGAACAGGAGCCTGGGGCTGGGGGAGATCTCCAAGAGGCGGGTGGTCCAGGGGCCACAGAGCAGGAATCACTGCAGACATCCTAAGATAACTATCTGACTTGTGAGTCAGAACCCAAAGATACCAGGATTAACAAACTTAAAAGCAAAAGACTTAGCCAGACAAAGATTGTATATAATCCAATGTATACATAGAAGCCTCTTATACTGGCCAGTCAGTGAGCCAAAGTGCTTGGCAGGGCCTTCTTAGTGGGAAGCCACTATTCCTGACGTTTCTGAGAGATGAGCTACAGGGCATGGTGTCTAGTTTCTTGCTTGTGAAGTTTGACTAGCCATTTTGAACACATATTTTTAGCTCAAGTAAAACCAAATTTCAGTGAAACATGGAGTAAAAAGCCTTGTTCCCCTTCACCATACAGCATGGCCCAGATGAGGGAAGCAGTGGAGCTGATGTGAAGTGTCTCTGCAATCATATGTAATCATGACATAACATGCAGTCAGTGTGTAACCCCAGGCCAAATGATGGTGTCCACTGATAGCACTTAGTGCAGGATCATAACTTCACACAAGGAATATCCTGCATTTAGTAACATGTTTCCAGGTGGAGTTTTTCATTTCTTCTTTTGTGACACACCAACTCAGATATACCCATGAGTTCAATTTCTTGTTAATAATGCAGCATGTTAGATGATTTGGGTAATTGTAATAAACAGTTAAAAAAAACCCCAGATCTGCTTTGTGAGATGTGCATTATTTTGTTTTTCTCCAGACATGGAAAGAAAAGCCCATCTCTATCAAAGTGAGAAATGAAACATCAGTGAAGGATGTACTGAATTATGGGGTTTTTTTCTTTAGACAATTATTATTTGGATTCAACTTCTTTCCTGAGTTAAAGGTTTATTTATTTTTTGAACTGCCAACAAGCACTACTTTATTAATTAGAACCATTTCATGGGTACCTGTACCACTTCATCTCCCATGGGGACATGTCTGCTGATCATGACAATTTTCTAATAACAGAGAATTTGCTGTTCTACCCATAATCTACACTACTGTCCTTTGCTAAGGAATACTACCACAACTACTGAATATATACTATTTTATTACCGAGGAATATGTCTATTAGAAGATAGTGCGTGTTATGATGGTCCTGGGAATCAGGATTTTTCTAGTGCTACATTGTATGCTAAGTAATTATTTCTAACACTTGGCACAAAACAACAAAAAAATCTTAAAATCAGTATATCTGGTTAGTAGCAACCTGAAGATGTAACTAATATGAGCACAATATTGTGGTTCAAGCAAAGTGGGGAGAAAATAAATTCATAGCTCAACCACATTAGGGGGAAAAAATCCAACTCTAATATACCACCCACAAGGAAGCCAGAAGCCATGTTTGCTATTGTTAAAAAAGAAACCCAACACAACTACCCAATATATACTCATCCTTTTTGGTACTATGGATCAGATCCAAGGGATAACATCATATTGTCACACTCCGGGTGAGTGAAATCATGTTAGCAAGTGCTTTTATCTGAGTGTTGGTGACAACTAACAGATATTCCTCAGGGCACTGGCAGGTCACAGATTCATTAGACTTAGAGCAGTTGCTTTCTTGTAAAACTGTGATTCTTAACCATCTGTAGAAAAATGAGTTTTGCTAATCTCTCTGCTGGTGTCAGGTCATAAGTGTCATCATATATGGTTGGCCAGTCAGAAACTGGGTCCCCTGACTGCAGATGTAACTCATTAATTGTGATGTGGGAATAAAGCATTGCAACCCACGGGAGAAGCACAAAGATCAGGAAACAGGGCAGTCTGTCATGAGAAGCCAAATGGGTAAAATAACACTAGAAGAGCATCCACACAAAAAGGAAGAGAAAAGGAAGGGAAAAAAAGAATTAGTGAAGAAAATATTGATCCTGTGATAGAATCTTTGTTGTTGTTCTCTACTTTGTGTCCTTTGGAAGGGAAGTTGCCATTTTCAGATAAAGTTGTTATTGCACTATGCATCGTAATACCTAACTGTTGTCCCAGAACACTTCTGAAAAAAGCTGCATAAACCCCCAAACAATCTTGCAGTAGTGTTTATTGCCAGAGAAAAGGGTCAGTGATGGCATTCCGGTCAAGAGAGACGTGTGGACTCTTAGCATTGTGTTTGACAGTTGTCCTGCTGCAGGCACAGACTGAGGAATGGAGAGGAAGAGCAAAAGCTTGAGAAGTTGCTGCCTGGCAGGTAAATGCTTGTAGGCAATAATGTACAAAGCTATATTCAAGCTTTCCTTCCCTACACTTTGATGCACTCTCATATCATGTGTAAAAGCCCCTGTCTCTGCTAAGATGTAAGCTCTTGGGCATAACTGTGAAAATGGGTCTCTTTTTGAAATTAGTGGAGCTCCTTCCATGCTTCAGACTAAGCTGGAAGGATTGGAGGCCTGATGGTGTGACAAATAACAAAGGACCCCTGAAGGGTTGGGGAGGCCAGATTCCAGCTCTCGTCAGATGGCACCTCATTGCTATGCAGACACAGAGCAGAGTTTGCACTAATTTCGTAATTTCTTCAGCACAGCTCATGTCTCCTGCTGTCCCCAAAAATAAAATTAAAAAAAAATGAAGAGAAAACAATAGCAAATCATGTCTCGCAGTGTGTTTGGGAAGTGCCAAGCAGCTTGCAAAGGCTGCTGCTGCAAAAACTAGCAAATGACAGTGATGTGAAGTTAATGAGGATCAGGACACTTGGCGGTGGAGGTTTCTGGGCTGCAGAAAGGAGTGGGGCTCTCAGGAGGTCCCGATAAGCATTAACAGTTTTGGATGCTCAGTCAAAACTTTTGTGGTTTGCCTGTTCGTACTGAATCTCTTTTTTGTTCAGCTGTTACTTTATACTGTGCGGTCTGGCTTGCAGTAGTACAACAGCATTTAAAATATACAACATGCTGTGAGACAGAATGCAGCTACCTTGTCAAAGATGCCAGCATTAAATTACAAAGAGTCTCGTATGCTCCACATACAGGATATGGCCATTTTCTCTGGAAAAGTATGGCTATCCAACCTCTGTTATTGTTCAGGCTAGGATGCAGCGGCTGCCTTGAATGCAGTCAGAGAGAGGGAGGAGAGGAAAGGAAAGGGAGGTGGATGGTCCCAGTTGGGTCCATAAGCAGTCTGGCCTGGGAGAAAGAGGCAGAGGAGTAGTTGGTGATCTTTCTTTATTTGAATGAGTAAAATGGAAAGAAAAGTAGTTGTGTAATGTCTCCACAGTGTTCATTGCAGGGAAGTGTGATGAAAGGTTGTTTGCAGGGTGAATATAGCAGAGGCAGTGATTGTGGGTTTTGAAGTGGAGCAGTGAAAAAACCTTACATTTACATGGGGGGTTTGGCTTTCTGTCATTTTTAAAATTTGATGAAATTGATTTCTTCTTGGACATTATTGGCTTTAAGAGAAAAATATAGAGTAGGGCATTTAAACAACAATATGGCTGTGACAGATCATAATCTATGGTGCTCTTTTCTTAGTAGTTAATTCTGTGTTATTGAAATAAGTTCCATATTCTTAAAGGAGTTGGACCTAAAGATGCAGCTACCCCAGAAGCTGTGCGAGAATTACGGAGGAAAGGTTAAAACGATCTCATAAGAGAAAAAAAAAAGACACTAGATTAACTTTGAACCTGGGAGTTTCCCACACTGCAAATCAAGCGCATTGTCAGACAAAGCACAGGTGTACACCACATGTACAGGTTCAAATCTAGTCCCCAGTGCTGTGATGACAGTTCTGTGTTCATAATGTATATATTCCAAAGTGTGTTTGTTATAAATTCAGGAAGGACATATACGGGGAAATTTCTTTCTAAGTTACAATATTGTAAATACAGCTTTGCTCTGATGGTATCAAAGAAACTATTCATATATGAATTTGTCCTAGAGGTTTTTCTTTTCCTTGTAATAATAGTTTTGTAAACACCAATATGTAAATACTTGTATCTGTCCCACTTTAAGACATGCAGGGGGATTATCTTGAGACTTTGCTGTGGTCTGATAAGAGCAGAGGGAATTCTCTGCAGGAGTAGAACTGATATGTACTGTGCTAAGGATATAAAAGGGCCAAAAACCCCTTGGAGGTTTCACAGCTTTATAATTGACACAATGCAGCACAAATAGAAGAGATGAGTTAAAATAGACCAGGAGTTTGAAGAAAAAACCAACATAAGATGTTTGTGTGACACTGCCAAAAGAAAAATTATTTTGTATCAGAAACATGCAGAAATTCTTTTTTTCCCACCTGATACCACAGTAGGTGTTTCAAAAAATTTTTGTATATAGCACAGGAGTTGAATGTAGCACATGGTTTGGGCAATTTTCAAAAATCAGTGAGTTTTTTGGTGGCAATTTTGCAGAAACCCCCCCCCAGTTTGGTCTCTGTGGCCCAGCTTTAGCAGGGTCCACAGGTGATCAAACATGAGGGGCTGAAGCCTTTTGGGGATGTCTGGCATAGAGGATTGAACCATTCAAAAATCAGCTCTCATTGTGAGATCCACTCCCTTGGATACTGAAAAGAAAGGGGAACATTTAAAGAAGGAGAAGAGATGTTATGTAAACTCTATAAATGAATCACTTTGTTATTTTTATTCATAGCGTGCACCTCGAAGCCCTGAGTCAGCTTCAGGCCAGAACTAGGCATGATATTCCACACATAAGAAATAAGGTGATTGCTGTCATCAGGCTCGTACTGGACGAGAAAGGTTTGCCAAATTGTTCTGCCATAGGAATGCTCCTGTTGGCCAGACTGGGAAAGAGAGGGTATTTCATAAAGAACCAAACACAGGTTTTGCATCAGCTCCAGTTAGTTCAGGCAACAATAATACCAAAACAGGAAATAAAAAATAGAAATGGAAGATAGTGACTCTTGTGCTTTAAGGATCTTTGGAATTAATTAAAATACATAAAAGTGTTAGCAATGAGCTGTGTCAGCTTCGCTTAAAGCCTGATCAATATTTACATAATTCATGCATCCCGCTGAGTGAGAAGCTGGCAGTCAGAATAGCATCACTTCTGCATAATACTACTGCAACAGGAAAAGGAAAATATTTTCTACATCCTGAATCAGTTATTTAAGGCCTCTCTACCTCCTTGGGAGTATGACAGAATCGATCAGCCAAGCTGAACAGCACTGGCATTGCAAACATTTATTCATACCATCTGGTACAGAGTCAACTCCAAGTAACAAAGGATTTTATTTTCCCACAAAGGCTGAAGGTTACATAAATGTTACCCACATTCTTGTGGCATCCCAACATGTTATTCTCACGTGCTGTAGAGAGATTGACAATTCCCAGACCAGAACAAGACAGACAGCCACGAAGATTCCTGCAGCACAATCGCTTACTAATACCACTAAATGTACATTTTAGACCCCTTGAAGAGCCTGTTGCACAGATAATATACATGGTCCAACATGACAGAGAACATCTCCAGTGGTTAAATCCAAAGGTAGTAGTGTTAGATTTTTTTACTTATCTGGGATGACCACTAACTTGAACCTACTTGTGGCTCTATTTCATTCAGCTGCTCATAAATTAACTTGGCATCATGAACTCATGAAATAAATACATATTTGATGCTTCACCAGTGTATGGTCAGTCACACTTGCTGCTTTTTTTGCCAAATATTCAGATGCCCACATCAAACTTGTTATCCTTCTTCATAAATATAAATATCCTGTGAATGAATTTTAATACTTAAATGTTTTGTAAGGGGTTGTACAAAAACAAGGGCTTAAGAAATACAGACAGTCCTTCAGGAAGTTTAATGATGTGGGGTAACCTGTAAAAAAAGAAATGCATTTTGCATAACTTCCATTTCAGAATCTGGTGCACCTTATTTACAGCCTTACAATTAAAGAACTTATATGAAGCAGCTTCAGGCTTTTAGGGCTCAAAGATAAATTGAGATCTGAAACACAGCACATTTGCTCACCTGCTCCTGGTCTCTTCTACGTATGAGGTGCTCTAATTGCCCAGCTCCTCCAGCAACCCCCACTCCATGCAAGGAGCCACGTCCTGTGGGCACAAAGCTACCAAGGAAGTTTTATATTTGAGCATTCGCAAAAGTAGACCTGGTCAGAACTGCTTTTTTTCCTGAAGGAAATAGTAAAGGAAAATAAAAATAAAAACAGGAAGAGAAGGGAATTCCCATACTCTTTGGGAAAACAGAAAACACAAGTAGAAAATGTTTTTAAACAGGATTTTGACATGTTTGACATGAAAAAAGATTCATTTCTCCAATGGGCAGTTCATACTTTAGTTTCCATGTTGTTTTATTCTGACTGTATTTTCCATGCAAAACTTAGCACACACTTGTTGCTTCATCAGATATGTGAGATATTCTGAATCTCTCTAAGTGAAGAGGTTCAAATAAAATGTTATATTAGCTGCTCTGCTTTGATGGGAGCAGGATTTTAACTGTAAGGCCCATAAAATCACTATGATATGGGGCACTGTATTCCCTAATTCTAAAGATGAGTCAGGGATGTAACATATACCACTGACGTTTTTTCCCACAAATTAAAAAAATATCCTCAATTCAATTCCTTATGAAGCTACTGAGGTCACAGATAGTAGTAACAGAGAAAATGGGAAAATGAGGATGAGCTAGTAAAAACTTTCCAATAATCCTTTAAAGCTCTTCCCTTTAAAGCTGAGCCGTGGCCACACATGAGAGCCTTCTATTCAAACCTGTTTTTAAGCTTCTATGGAAATTTCCATTCTGAAACATCAGGCCAAGCTCATTTCTTGCCAGATTCAGATGAAGCAAGATCTCTTTTGGAAAAACTATTAAGGTCTCCATTACGTGACAGTATTAAGTGTTATCTCTTAGAAAAGAACTTAGGAAGTCCCAAAGTCAGATACTGTCAGAAGCTGCAAGGGAGGAAGAAATCCCTGTGTACCTCCTCTGTTTGTTTTCTTTTCCTTAGCCAGGCAAAACATTATGTTAGATGTATGTCTCACCCACAAGCAGAAGCATGTTTAGGTGTTTGGATTTCATAATGGCCCACAGCTTTCTAGGTAAAGCCTGGATGGCACAGGAGACCGCTCCTGGTAAGGGCAAATGAAACTTAACTTCTCTCTTGCATTGAGTTTATCTCAACATAAACCCTCCAACTGTCTCTTGAACATTGCATTATTTAGTCCGTTAAATAACATAGATGGCAAAAAACCCCCTAATTTATCATTGTCTGACTGACTCCCTGTCATCTAAGAAAAGAAGCTGTCAAATAGAAAGCCAAATCCTGTGGCACCTACACAACAGAAGAAACCAATGGGAATGTTCCCTGGGAGATCAAATAAGGACTCGAATGTTTGATTTCTATAGCAAGAATAGTGCACAATTGCCAGATGTTTATGACTTTGAAGAAAAACTGGTTTAGAGATAAGGATCTGAGAAGAGCTCACGCTGAGTGCTGAGTGCTGTGCATATGAGACATGCAATACTTCATCTTCTGATCCATATAATAAAGGAGAAGACGTTCATTTATGGCATCAGACAAGACTGTCTGATGGTCATGTAATTCAGAAGTGTCTTCATGGCATAGTTTCAGACTTCTACAAAGCTAAAAATAAAAAGGTCTGTAGAGCCCAAGCCCTTTGTACGGCTTGGTGTTAGTGTTTTGACACTAACATGCTTGACCATATTCCCAGTTTACACTTCAGGACAGTGCCGGGGTCCTACCAACACACGCTTCATAGAAGAGTATAATTGGTTCATAATTGTGTGCTGAATGAGATGAAAAAATACCATTCTGATAGTTTAAATTATTTTCTTAAGATGCTGTAAACAGACAGATTAAGGTGTTCAGGTATAAGAGAAGACAACATTGGAGAAAGAATCATTATTACTTTCAATGTTTATATTGCCATAAAAAGAGAAGGGTGAAGAGTTTGCAGGGTTGGGATAAAAATGGTAAAGATAAAAAACACTTCAAAACAAAATTGACCTCTTTTATGTAAACAGAAGTCATTTTACCAGAACATAGAAAAGCAGGAAATTAATAATTTATCCTTAGACTACTATGGCTATTTCTTCTAAGTCTTATTTGCCATATAGATGAAAGGTAGGAATGTTGTATTTCCCTGGCACATGAGCTCTAAATCAGAGGTGTTTCCCTTCCTAGGTGGAGGGTTCAGAGACAACACTGCAGAACTGAACTGGAGGACCTGATTTTTCAGAATATTTGACTTTTATGTCTGGAGTTTGATAACATCAGTTAATTATAAAGGAATCTTTTATCATTTCTCATCTGGTTGACCTCAAATCATGCAGTTGGGCAAGAAAAGAGCAGTTCTCATAGTTTGAAATTAGAAAGAACACTGGTAATGAGATAGAGATTATTATCGGGAAGAAACATTTGGAGCTGAACTAAACTACTTAATAAACTTGTGTTTAAGTACCATGAAATGCAGCACATGCTTGTGTATTGATTATTAATCAGGTCCTTGTAATCAGGCCACAAAATAGACTTTAAGATATACGCTTTCTTCTCCTAGCAATGAGAAGTCTATTATTACAGTGAGAACGGCCCTCACTGAAGCCCATGGGGGCCCATATCCCAGTTCAGCAGGTTTGCAAGAGCCAGAGACTAAGAAGACACTATAGGACAGGTTACAGCTTAGTTTTTAATCTGATTTTAACACTTTCATTAACCAGACTATACAGTTAATATTTTAAAATATTTTGCTTCTTCTCTGCCTGTAAATCTACAGTTTTAAAAATGCATGTCCTTATTCAATGCTTCTGTAAGAAAGAGACTCTTGTGTTAAACATTTCTGTCTCACTACTAGCTTTAAAAACTACTCATCTTTATAAAGTTACCACAAACTGCACAATTTATTTTTGCACAACAGGAGTCTATATTTTTCCCTCTCCAGAAAATATACAAAAGCAGGTGGCTAAATTTCCTGAGAACAATCTATTTTACCTGTTTTAAGGTATACCTTGAAGCTTTAAATGCTCTTAAGAAAAACTTTGTATTAAGTCAAGTTTCAGTAGTATTTTTTATTTTCACTTGCAGTTTTAAATGTTCTCTAAATCTACATCTTATTTTATTTTATGTCTGTGCAGTTTATGTATTTTTTTCAGATTAGGAAAAAAATTCCAAATAACAGTTGAGAAATACAGAATGTGATAATGTTTTTCAAATAGTTTGTTCAATGGTTATAGTTCACAAGGAAAACCTGAACACATGGGTTTGTGACTTAATTAATTTCATAAGTATTGTAAGCAGTTGATACTGCAAACACAGAACAACAACTGAAGGGACTCCAGCGGACATTGTGGGAAAATACTGTCCAGTCTCTTTTAAAAATGTGGAAAAGAAAGCCTAATACATTTCCAAAATATTTTCCTGGGTTGTTTTCTTGTTGGTTTGGGGGGTTTTGGGTGGGTTTTTAGGGTTTTAATTTAAAGATTCTGGATTGTAAAATTTGGAGTAGAGAAAGAGAGGTTTGGTTAATGAAACAATAAAATCTTTTGAATCCATATTGCTAGATGAAATCATAGTTTTACAAAGAGCCCTTTTTCCTAGTGAAGTTCACAAATAAGATTTTGTTACTGGCTATGTTACCATTTTTGGCAAACTAGAGTTTTATGAGCTTTTTTGGCTGAGCAGCCCTGTAAATCTGAAATAGCTTTGCCCTCCATGCATATAACCATGAAATGACACAAAATATTGACAGAAGTGACCCCTTTGCCATGAGAGCTCCCCAGCAGGTGGGTGGCACAGCAGCCTTGGCGGCAGATCCCAGGCAGCTGGGATCAAACGGGATGCTGCCCTTTTCTGCTCGTGCCCACAGCTCCCAGCTCTGCAGCTTTTGGTGGGATTTGAGGGCACTTAACACCTCTCGGTCACTCCTCAGGCACAGCGGGCCCAGATCACCCTTCCTGTGAGCACCATCAGGTTAATGGTTGGACTTAATGATCCTAGAGGTGTTTTTCCATCCAAAAGTATTCTGTGACTGCAGGCTCTTGCTTCCCATCCAACTCTGAGAGGTACTTCCACTACCTGCCAGAGCCATTTTTACCTCTTAGGCCTCTTTCTGATTTATGAATTTTGACACACTTGTTGGCCTCAGAATGAAGGGATGGATGTACGTGATCCAGCTGGAGCACTGGGGTTTGCTCTGTGTCCCTGTCTGGTAGAGCCCTGCTCTCTGTGCTTTCTTTCATTGCTGGGTTTGAGCACACCATGCCACGCTACTCTCAGGGCATTTTCCTCCATCACACTGCTATTGCAAATAACAAACTCCTGAGTAGCTGGGAGGGGGTTTGATTTTTGATTCCCTTTACTCTCATGAAACAAATGATCAGGTCTGAATCGGGAAATTCCCACACACTTTTTTAGATCCAAAGAGGTGGCTGGTGTGGGAGAAGGGGAAGGTGAAAGGCAGATGAAAATTCATTTCATCTTCTTCTGGGAAGATGCCACAAATAAGGATAAGCATTTTTACATAGCAAATTTGATAGTGTTATGTAACTCATGTTCGAAATAGTAATTGAAATGTGTAGTGTTTATTACATTGCCATATGTCTGTAATTGAGGTACAATTCTTGTGGATGGGAAGCAAAAATCTATAATTTGATGCTTAACATCAGAGCTGTTGCACATTCATTTAAATCGCTTTGTTTATCTTCTTCCCCATAAAGAACCTTCCATACTGTAAATTTATTGAATGGTTAATGGCCCAAAAGTATGGGGTTCATTACAAAATGAAGTATTTATTGCAGTGTTAATTAAATAAAAGCATTGTAATCTTTCCAAATTGAACAATTATGCTCATTTGAACATTTTAAACAGAAAATCTTTTATATACTAATTGAGTTGCGTAATGAAAAGCACGTGTAATGGAAATTTTAATCAAAACAAATACTGAAATAATTTGAACACTTTTTACAATATAAAAGGTCTACCTCAGTTTTTATTAGAAATATTATAACAGCCAGATTAGTTTCAGAACTCATGACCTTTGAGTGTGGTATATTATTTCTGAGCTGATAGGCCACCCTCACATACCAGTTGGCTAACCCCTTAAACATCAAAGTTACTGCTTGGCTACCAGCCTCAAACCATGACAGACTGGCTCCAAGCCCAACACTTGACAGCCTGGCGCTGGGCCTGCAGCCTGAGCTGACAGCCCTTTCTGCAAGGGGCTGCTGAATGATTTCTGGCATCTCGTGCCGCGCTCTGACCGACTGCGAGGAGAGCCTTCAATGGGAAAACTGTGCCCGGAACCTCTGCAGGTCTGGAGGAGATGGCACTCTGCCGAGTGCCCAGATCCAGGGCGTGTTCACACCCAATTTCTTATTTACTTATTAAATTTCACCCAGCAAGCCTAGAATATTTGCAACTGCAATTATGTTTCCAATAGCACAGCCACCTAATGTCTTTGTTTTATTTCAAATTCAAGACTATTCTTTTGCTTCTCTGTGTTTTCTGTTCTGAACTCGTGCTGGCTTTGTTTTATCATTTGCAGACAAAAGCTGAATAATGTGTATTCATTTGTGAGTCTGAAGAAAATTCCTGAAAGATGAAATTGAATGCCGCAGATTCACAGCTGAATTTTTTCTGTTCAGAGGAAGGCATGTAACCCAGTCTCTTTTACTGGGAGTTTTTTATTTAAGGACTGGCATTTCCTACATTCTATTGCCATTTAACAATTTTATATTATTAAATTGTGGAGAAAAGGAAGGAACCATTTAGATCCTGTTCTTTGCTTGATGCAATTGCACTGTAAAGGGAGAGGTCCATTAGTTGACATGAAGATTTTTCTGGGATTATTGAGAGATTTAGGGATAAATCTCAAGAAAAATCCCATGTAATTAAAAGGTATCAACATTAAGCTGACAGTATATTGATGAAAATGCTTTGGAAGCAAATTCCTACTTACTTTATCCTTAAAGTGAACAATTATTTATAGGAATATGGAATGGTAATCCCTTACAATGATTAAACATATAGGTTTAAGTAATAAAATGGACCTACTTGCATATAAGTGAAAAAACATAGTGTTATTAGGCAAAGGAGCTGTATTTTACATCTAAACCTCAACAAACATCACGGACATAAAATGCATATATAGCAAGGGATTTTAACGGAGATAAAAGAATATCTGAAATGTAAAATCTTTGGAAATGGTGGGGATATTTTTTGTCTAGTGTACCCTGACAGAGGCACCAGTTTCTACAGGATAAAGCATGTTATTCCTTTACTTGCAGTGGTAATAGGAAAGCCTACGTGCATTAGTAATTTTTGCTGTTACACAATGTGCCTTTGTAGCTGTTTGAGTGACAGGTTGGATGTTAATGTGGATGGGCACTCATATGATACTGGTAAAGATGAGTGATTGCCAACGCATTATGACACTGATGTTTCTAGATCACTGCTAATGGGATATGACAAACCTTAGTGAAGAGTCAGCTATAGCAGTCTTTTATATTTCAAGGGCCATTTTCATCCCTTCTCCCAGAAAGTCTGAATGAATTAGGAGAGGAACCTCTCGCAGTGAAAACTTGTTCTTATTTTTCTTACATTAGTTTGGAATGAACGTCCTGCTGTTCAGAGTAGAGAGTCAGTGCAAGCAGGAGGGAATCTAGCTGTAGACTTCCTGAAATTATCCCATTGTGATCTGTCAAGCCAGATGAAAAAAACAAACAAACAAACTAACAAACAAAAGGGCTATAAATAAGAAACAACTATGCATAACAATACATATCAGAGCAGAAAGCCTACTTTTATACATAAGGATGATTAATGCAATGAGCAAGAATAGTGTTGAAACTATGATCATGTTATTATTTATTATATATAGCCTTTACCACCTAAGCCACTGTAGAAAAGAATCTTCCTTCCTGGGTTGCAGAGAGAACATTTCCATCCCAAAGAGATTCAACTGTTCAAAAATTCAGGTGAGCAAAACTAAAATGACTTCATAGAATAGTTTAACTTAATATCCAGACTTTACTTCCTAACTAAGACATCTAAGTTTCTCTTAGGAAAACAGAAAGGAGAGGGGAGTTTGTTGTCTTTTTATTTTTTTTTCCCTTTTTCTTTTTTAAAGCTGGGAAACCATTTGCAGTCTTATTGTAACCATCTGTGGGAAACACCAAGACAAATGAACTCAAGTCGAAGGAGCAGCAGACAAAACATCACTGTGTGCACCCACGAAAAGGCACGTCTGAGAGTTCAGCAGCTCATGGTTCAATCCAGGGCACTGGGAGCAGGGAGTATCTTGCAGCCTTTAGGCAGAGCTGTGGGGCAGCCTCCAGGGAGGGGAAAGGAGGGAAAGCACAACCACAGAGAATTGTAGGTTTTGCTGCTCAGGGCCTGCAAAGCATGAAGAGAAGGATATTGCTCCTGGAAGAAGGGCTCTCTTCCTTCTCTGAGTCAAAGCTACCCCTCCAGGGGCTCTGACCTTCTGCAGGATAACATCCACCTGACATGGTACAGATTTCCTGCCATCTCCAAAGTCCTGGGCAGGAAAATAGCAGGTAGTTGCACCTAGTTTGAAAATCTGATCAGGTAGAAAAAAAAATGTGCCTGTAAATGAAACTATTAGCTCTTATACTAATAACAACTACTACAAGAAGAAGTAGGAGCTGCATTTCCAAGGCCTGTTCATGAATTGTGGCAGCAGCTCCCACAGATGAGATCTGCAGGGTCTGTTGCCTGCTCCCCTTACCCCATCCCACTGAGAGCGGGTTCACGTTTGGGGATCCACCAGCTCCCTCCTCTGCCTGACCATCAGGACTGGCAGTGCATTTAAACTTGCTGGAGCATTTCCTCCTGTCCTTCCATGGTTATTCACAAGCATAGCAGTATTTTACTGAGAATGGAGAGATAGCCCTGATATTCCTATTCCCTGCTCTTTACTGGCTTTGTGGGATAAAGAGAGGAAGGAAGTATGTACCTTATCTGATAAACTGTTATTTAAATTGTTCCTAGACCTGATAGAGAGCTGAGATACTGTAGGGACTTTCACAGTAATAATAACTCATGGCCGTAAGCAGAGCTATACTCAATTAGAGAACAGTGACAGAAATCTCTCCCCGAAAGCCAAAGTCCAGCAAGACACAGGAAGGAGGAAGAAGGGTTACATGTATCTCAAACATATTAGCAGGTGTTGAAGGAAACTGAAATCGCCTCCTTCCAGGGGTTATTTCAGGATTATGGAAAGGTGACATAAAGAAGGGCTGTTCCCCTTGCAATTGCCTCAAATTAATCATTTTAATCTTATTCTTACATGATGTCTCATGTTACTTCAGATCAGGAGGTAAATCTCCCAATGATTCCCGCTAGCCAGTGTGTTTCCGGAGTACAAATTCCTGGGACGTGTGCTCCAAACACCTCCCAGGCTTCTGCCATAGCTGTGAACCTGGGCCACAGCGCTGTCTCAGAACAGCAGCCAGTGTTGATTTTGCACCCACAAGTTGGAATCCGCCCTGCCTGCACTGTGACCTGCTGCCCTGGATAGAGCAGGGAAGGTGCCAGCGCAGAAGGGGCAGGACCCACAGTCCTGCTGAGCTGGCCCTCAGCAGCTTCAGGCACCAGGGCTCAGATGTGTGTGAGCCTGAGCTGCTCAGCTCCTGGGGGAAGCAGAGCATCCAAGGCCCTGCTAGCACCTTTTATGCCTTTTATAGCACCAAAATGTTAGTTTTGATACCATACAGGGGGCTGTAATAGAATTGTTTCTTTTACCCACCCACCATCCCCAATAAGAAAACCTCTTTGTAGGCATTTCTGTTTCAAATACAACATTAAAAATTAAAATGGGAATTCTCAGCTCTCCACTGGTGCCACCACAAGTTCTAGGTTTTATCATTTATTTGAATTAAATTAATTCAGCTCAGAAATTTCCAGTCTCAGTCAGGACTGGGGTCTTCACTGAGCCATGTACAGGTTGAAAGAGCAGGTCAGATCTTAGAGATCCCTTTTTTGAAGTACATGAAATGAAGTGAGTTAAAGAGGAAAGAAACTGGCAGTCTTAGAAGTCAAGCATGGGGACTTGAGTAGTGGTTTGTTGTATGGGTGGCAGAATAAATCTCCTGCTCTGTCAGAGCTTTCTAATGTGATTTTTTTCATCAGTCAGTTTGGTATGACTCATTAAAGACATTTAACAGTTAATTCTCCCTGATTTTAGTGAAAGACAGGCACTCAGGTATTCCTGATAATTCCGTAAGTCATGTATCTACATATTTAGGTAACCGAATGTAGCTAAAAAAACCATATTAACATTAAATGGAGAAAATATCTTCATCACATCATTTTAATTTNAATAATGTGAATTAGCTTTAAATACCTGGAATGGACCAGAGGACAGGGTTCCTGGTACTGGACTGTTAACCACTGCTGTGGTCAAAATGGGCCAAATTCTACAGCTATTAGTCAGGCAAAACTGTGAAAAATCAGCGTATGGTTTGCCAGAGTAGAGACTGGGATGTACAGTGGGTGATTGCTTAGTCTTTTATCATTTGTTAGATCAGCAAACTCCTCTCGGCACGCAGCATGCACAGAGGATATAATTTAGACCACCTACAGAACAGCTCGTGTGATTCCTAACTGCAAGCCATTAAAAACTAGAATGTAAATATGATATTTGAGCCAGTAGTGCCATCAACATAGCACAGATTTCTGCTTCAGAATCAGAGGAGTCTCCTGCCTGACTGGATTTCACAACCACTACTTGTTTATGAATTGTCTTCTTGAGACTCTGAGGTTAAAAAGACCATGAGCTGGTAACACACTGCTGATTTAAGGACTATAATTAGATTAGAATATAGCCTGGCCTTGGCTTAGTTGCAAAAGCACAGAGAGAAAAAATTTCCCACTTGAATGCTGCCATACATGAGGAGCAACTTCCCTGACTTCAGCTCCTTGGTTCTGCCGAAGAGTGGGAAGCTGGGTCCACAGTGAACATGAAAGGTTATTTTTAATTAGTGCCAGAACAGAGCTCCAGGAGCTAAATAAACTTTGAGACCCCAGTCTCACAGGAGCCATAGACTTGCATGCTAGGCCTTCAGAGCTAAATAATCCAAGTGACAGAAGTATAACAAGAAACACTCCAGGAGCTGCAGGGCACAGAATGGCCAGAGATCTGCAGCAACCTGTGTGTGAGGGCACCAGGGAAGGTGATAACGTGGGAGCCTGGATGACAATTGATACCCCATACCAAGTGCTCCCTCTGCCAGCACTGCCTGGGCTGTTCTCATCCTTCAGTGGATGTTGTGTACACTCTTCTTACGGTACTCTTGGTAATTTTAAGCATTCAAGAGTCATAGCCATTTATAGTGTATGGAATTTCAGTGGTGTTTATATTTCCATGTGAAAACCACGGATATGATGACTTAGTCATTTATGTAACATTAGGGGATAGATGAAGATGGGAATCCTGGCCTCCTTCCATCCTAAGCCAAGTCTTATGTTTGTAATGTTATACCATGTTTGCTTGGATGTATTTTTGCTGTGTTGATGAATCTGTAATTAATGGGGTTTTATCATAAAAATTCTGTACACAACTAAAAATTACATGCAATTATATGTGCAGAAATAAAGAAAAAATATTTGGGTTGGAGTGTACACATTTGATTTGGCCTCATTACTGGTTATATGCAACCCAATCGGGTTGCTTTTCTTACAAAAACAAAGTAATTAAGTAACAGTAGTCATATTTTTACATGCAGACTGAGTGACATAATGTGGCTTATTAATGAGAACAACAAAGAACAGTAGAATTAAATGTATCCCTGGTATAACACAGTTGCTAAAAATCAATATTACCACTGGGACTAATTGGGTCTAAAACGGATTGTTTCCCAGAGGCTGCTGTTATATGAAAACTTCTTATCTTTGAGAAAAAAGGAACAGTGACCTCACATTACATTTGCTTTCTTTTCCACTTGCCTATTTCTGCTGGTTTCAGTGTGACTGTGTAGGTGAAAAGGGGGACATGATTTGATCCCACCAGATAAATAAGAACCAAAATCTAATAACCTGCTACGAAGAGAGAATACATTGAATCTGCCACTTTTCAAAGAGTTTGCAAGCGGCATAAATATAACATATTAGTCTAACTTAAATATTTCCTAAGGTTGCATTAAACTGGTGAACCTTAGACAAAATACTCTATGCTGTCTGAAGAAAAATGAGTTTCTAAAAGCTTCAGTTGTACCTGGTAGAATGAAATGTCTAGATATGATTTTTAAAACAACCTTTCTTTCAGAGCTCAGAGACAGCAGACAGATTGAGTTGACCTAGAGTTATCCTGATGATGGTCAGGAATCAGACCCTGGAGGTACAGGGCAAACACAAAAATGCCCCTGGATGCCTTCAGGAGCACAGTAGGAAACATATTGTTAAATACTCACTGAACAAGTTGTTGTTAGTGATTATCAATAATAAACTTGCTAAATTCAACATGTTTTGCTTGCAAAAGTGTTGCTGTAATTAGGACCTAATCCCACAGTCACTACCCCCGTATAAATAAGTTAATTCAGTTCTGGACAGAAAAGCTGTTCCAGTGTTTCAGAATTCATGCAAATGCTCCATGTTGATAAATCTTTATGCATGTGTGATACAGGAAAAACAAAGATAGGGAGGAAATCTACCCCAGCTTTAAGTTTCTAAAGAGTAATTGTAGGCTACAGTGAATAAAAATAAATTTTAAATTATGAAGCATAGGTTGATGTTTTCCACTTAACAATTTTGAAGCTAAATTTATGCATGGAAGGATTAATATAGAACAATAACACTGCACCATCCTGAAGGCCGGAGGTTAAAAAAGAATAATATGTCAATGTTATACTGAGATGTAATACTCTATACCCTAATTTTTTTTTGGTGCAGAATAACGTGTTTTTCTTGGATAGAAGAACTCTATGTCAGCTCTTAGCCATTTACAGTTTCTTCTGGCATCCAGACTTGGGAAGCTAACATTTATCTGGTTGGGCTATTAGCACTTTAGAACCCAGTCTGAAACTTTCCCTAGTCCCTCTACTAAATAAACTTAACAAAAGGTCTAGGAATCATAGTTTTCTCTTTACAGATGACCTTTAACCTCCATGACTGTTCCTAGCTATATATTTATTTACATAAAGCACAGTACTTCTGTGAAACACTAGACTGCCTACCTCTACAATCATTTCCTGCAGAGGGTGGGAGAAAAACAAAGCAAGCTTGTCAATATGCTTCAGTTTTCATTTGCCTCAATGTAATCATCCTCTGTGATTTAAAAGGTGGGAATGTGTTGATCTTGAGTGCATCACTGTTTTAAAGGAAGGATGATATATACACAGCCAGTTTGGGGTGCACAGATTGGAATGAAGTTAATTTTAATCTAAAAGGAATTAAGTCAGCACTGAACAGCTTGATTTACAACATATCTTAGCTATGGATCATGATAATAACTGGGATGGTGTTTTAGAGAGGCTATAAAATTACAGTGGGCTTGGCCGACTGTTGAGCTATGTTACAGTTTTCTTCATTGTAAAATTTGGTTTGAAAGTGTCTTATATAGGGTCTGGGCACAACGAGGCTTTTAATGGACACCTCCACCCTCATCCAGCACTAAAATCAAGACAGGAGACATTTGTCAGACTCCAGCATCCCTTCCCAATGGGTCAGGCATCATGTGTTCCTACTTTAAGACTATTTAGAGATTAGAAAAGTGTTGGAAATATGATTCAGGTTTAAAACCAAATTTTCACAAACACCTTGGTATTCTTGTTGCTTTTACTTCAGCTTACTTGGTTTGAGTTGCATCTCTCCCTGATGTAAGGTGTTGCACTGCTGTTCCATGACCGTGCTCTCTGTTGCTGGGCTTCCTGCAGAAAGCTGAGGCTGCCATGTCTGAGGGGCTCCAAGGAATGTCAGTGATGATCCAGTTCTCTGCAGGAGCTGTTGCTGCCTCCCATTTCATCGTGGGAGGGAGTGTCCTTGGAAGAGGCCCAGTTGTCCCAGCCAGGGAAGGCCAGCAAGCTGCAGTGTTGCAGTGCCTGCTGGCCCCGTGCTGCTGCACTGTGAGTCCTGCCCACCAACATCTGCTCCGACACACCGTGGGGCATCCAAGTGCCATTCAGTGCTGTGGCTGTAGCTAGGACACTATGTTTTGAATTCCAGAATGCCTCTCTTTTCACTTTAAGGAAATATAATCCCACAGATAATTATTTCACTGCTGAAGGATGAATTTCCAGGCATGGTACCTTCCCTTTTACAAAACCTATGTCTGTTTTATCTAAACCACCAGAAATCATAATAACTACCCTCCTCCCCCCCTTTTTTACACATAAATTTGCTATCATTCCTTCTCATACTTGAATGTTCTCCCACCTGTCCTCAATTTAATCCATGAATGTAAGCACATAAATCTTTGTGACATTTTGGCAGAAAGTACCTATTTTCAGATGACTCCTTTAGGAAAGTCTGAATCCAGGTGTTTGTTTTTTGCATAAAGTGTTGCAAAAGGGGAATTTTAATGTGACCATACAACCAAAAAACTGGTTACATTTGAAATCCTGTAAAAGGGTGGGTTAGCATATATGTAAACTTTGTGTGTCTTTTCCACACGCTGAGTTATATTCTGAGAGCTAAATGGTAATTACTGCACCATCTGTAAAGAGATTTTACTGCTACAAGAATGTGATTACACAAACTTTGTTACGTGTAAAGAACATGCACTGGATATTTAAAAGTCCTTTATCACATTTGACACGTAAGGATGAAAAGTGGAATGCTGATCGCAAAACATATTTTTGGGATGAGGTGAAAAAAGAAAAAAAGAAGAGGTTATATAGTTGGCAATTTTTCTTTGGCCAGATGGTTTCTAAACAAAGATCAGAATCTATTTGAAAGTCTGATCATAAGGTCTGGACTGAATAGTTTTGACTTAAGGACTGCGTGGTCTGAAATTTGAAAAGCCTTTTACCTTTAGTTACTATGGGGCCTATAGGAACCCTGCCTTTATTTAAAGTTGGATGATGAACTAAAACAGAGGTGCTCACTCTTTCTAATACACTGTACAGGGAACAGAGTTCTTATTTACTAAATGCTGTTCTACAGCACTTGGGAAGAAAAAAATCTTGTTCTTTTAAGATTACTGATTTGTCATCAAGCTGAAAATGCCCCCCCAATTAATTAATAATTAAAAAAATAAATTCCTTTGTACCTAAGCTCGTGTGCATGGATATCTTAATAAAAAATATTAAAAAGTCCTTTGTTTCTAAGGTGATGGGAAGTCCACAGCCCATAACCTTTTACTTCTCTCCCAAAGGTGAGGTGAGCTAGTGGAGCTTTGGCTATTAATGGACAAATTACTGACTCAAAGAAACTTGAAAAGGCAGAGAGAGGAGGGAAGCAAACACCACTAAAAATGGTAAAAAAGAAAACAAGAAGAAACTTTGACAGGGAATCAGGTGACTTTTCTTCCTCTGATACAAAATCTTAGCATAGCCCTCAGCTTTCTGTAAAAAAATCCTGCAGCGAAGCAGATCCACGTCTCTCACACACCTTTTTCTCTTGGGAGAGGGACAGGACCACACAGGACAGTGGTTACACTACATCTCTCAGCTCACTCTCCTGGCAGGCCGGGCGATGGCGCGGAGATAAGGGCAGTACCAGTACAAGGACTCAGGCGGAGGATAAGAGCACTCATTGTTCCAACGCTGATATTCCCCACTAGAGACAGACGATTTTTTTCCCCTTTAAATCCCGTAATCAGTTATATTTTGCAGAACAACAAAAAAAGCTTTCTCTTTTTGCTTCTAATGGTCTAATCCCTCAGAAAGGCTTTGCTCTGAATTCATACTTTTCTATAGGGCCACAATCTCTTTTCCAGTGAAAAGGTTAATTCAAAGGTCTTTTGACCGGGCCGGGCGGCCGGGAGCGCTCCCGAGGCGGCAGCACAATTGCCGGCGCAGGAGGGGAGTGGCAGCTGCGGCGCCCGCGTCGCACCCGCTCCCGCTGCCCCTCTGGTTTCTGGAATTGACTACGGCTCTGGGAGCCAAGACAAGACACCGCTGTAAGAAAGATTGATGCGTGGATTGTGCTGCGTGAGCCCGCGGCGTTCAGCTGCCCGCCAGCACCAGCCCCGACCTCTCGGGGTTCGCTCATGCAAAGACGGGGCAGAGGCTGCGGTTGGGGGTCTCGGATAAGATCGCTGATGTACCTGCTGGCCCCTTTGTGGCTCGCTCTGGCATAACACCCTTAAAGGTGAGCAAACCCAGCCCCTCGCACTCTGTCTCCTCAGCGTACCTTTGCTGAGAGAGAAAGCTGGAATTTGGATGGACCCGTGGAGTTGGCTGTTGTTACTGCTGTTCTTTTGGCATCATCAGAACAATCCCTTTAAAATCCCAACTTCCCATGAACTTCCCCATTCTGATCTGAATTTCGGGTGCAGGGATTCCCGCTGGCCACCCTAATCTCCCGCCTGGGCAAAGGATTCTTTTCATGCTGATGGCACAAAGGACTTTGTGGCAAGTTTTGCACAGCATGAGCAAATGAACCGATCTTCTGTTCACAAGCAGGAGGAGAGGTTTTTTTCTTTCTTTCTTTTTAAAGTATTCAGTTCATAGTGGTTTGTTCCTTTTACTGACTCAAGCTATCCCAGGGTAGAAAGTGAGTTTCCTGCCAAAAATTGAAGTATATTCTTTTTTTTTTTTTTGGGGGGGGGGGGGGGGGAAATAACATTACTGTTCAGAATTAGCACTTTACATTTGCTCTAGAAATTGAGAACAGTTTATAGAGAAACATTATTCTGCTGACAAAAACAATTTATAAGGTGAAGATATGCACCAGGTTCTATGGGACTTGTCCACAAACATCTGAGGACAGATTGTTTCATGAAGTCTTATGTTACACAGTTCTTTGCTGTTGAATACCAGTACCAGCTATAGGAGATATTCTCAAATGAAAAGAAATGGTTGTTGCTGCTGTCTAGAGTAAAGATAAACTAAACAAGAGGCATTAAAATGAATCTCTAAAAGAGAACAAGAAAAAACCACATGTTCTAGGGGAATGATATATATTTCTGATGTCCAAAGCAGATTGTTTTCTAGGGGAGTTGATCGAATGTTTCCTTTGACACCTGAGCAATGGCATTTTCCAGTCTCCCATCAGCAGGATTGCCTATATCTATCAGGCAGCAAATCCAGCATAGACACTCTCCTCTTGGATTTTTTTTTTTAACTTTGATCTCATAGCACTGAAGATAGAGGGAACTGTGGGGTTCTTATGTTAAAGAGTAAATGACTGAAATCACACAAGTCTCAGTGGCAAGTTCCACTTTCCCTGAGTAGAAGTGTTAGTAAATTCAAGCATCAGCCCAATCTGAGAATTTTGTTGGTGAATGCCCTGCTGTTTCCTTCTGTCCTTTCATTAGAAAGACTCTTTTATAAACAATGCTAAAATGCTAATTGGCAAAGGAGAAAATCCCCAGATTTTTACAAAAACGTTTCACTTTGCATCAATTATTAAAAATTTCAAAAGAGGGGACACAGCTTGAACAAATGTATTTGTATTCTCCCTAGTGCTTAGCAGGTCCAGTTTTATTTCTCCTAAAAAGGATAAAAGTTTGGGTTTTTTTCATTTTTAAGATCCTAGAACCACATAATACATGCAGGCTGTTGCAGCATAAAACTTCACAACTGCAATGCAGTTTCCATCTTTTTAAGTGCTTTAGTAAGTTAAACAGTAGTAGTAGCAAGGTTTGATGTGTAAAGTAAGCAATTATAAGAGTATAGTCAGTATTTCTCACACCAACAGAAAATTAGCATGGTTATTAAATTCATGTCTACTTTGTTTTGCAGCTGTATTTTTCCTAACCTAATAATCTTAGAAGGTTACAATTACTTGTCTTTTAAGATGCATCTGCTACCTGGCATAGTGTGGCAAGAACGACTAACATTTGTTTTATTACAGTGAGTGTCTGTGCAGTCATTTTGAAGTGCAAAGCAAAAAGAATTACCACTGAGGTCAGCTGATCATTCACCTTCATAGGCTTTGAGTACAACTTGTTCTTGTGTCTCCTGCAACCATCTCCTCCTTATTAATGAGAATTGATTCCTGGTTTTAGTAATAATAGTAGCAGATGAACAACTTTAGTGCAGGAGAATAAACTCTTTCTGTACGTCTCCTGATTTTGCACATTTGCCTACAACAGTACCCAACTAGAACAGTGTATTATCTGGTGCAGAAGAAAGCATTGGGTATTTAGGATTTTCTGTACATACATTCTCACAGGTTTTTTAGGAAAAACGTATTGGGTTAGATCTCCCTTTACTCAAACTGATGATACAATCTCATACCTTTACCAAACCAGTAAACCTCAGAGGACCTAATGTGATTTATTAAGCATACTGTTGAGAAAGAAATGGTTGTGAAGATCTTTGAAAACAAGCAAACAAATCCTTACCTCTGCATTTCAATCCCAGAATCTCTCTGGATTACAGAGATAATTTTTTTATCTGACATCAGTGCAAATGGAGCAGTGTTTTGTGACTCAAATAGCAAGTGAGTGGGCAGATGGGGATGCCCAGCTCTGTCAGCCACCCTGCAATCTCCTGTGCTCTGTGCTCACACCTGTACAGACTCACACAGAGATGCTGTGTTCATTCCCAACCCGAGCATGGTGGGGTCCCCCATTTCCCTTACATTGGTGGGAAGAAATGATGAACTTCCACAGCTCTGCAATGAGCCTTTCTGTGTAAAAGTGACCTCTACAGCTCAGGTGCATGAAGTTTTCTGACAATTTGTTTTACCACAAAAAACCCCCCCAAAAAACCAAAAATACCAAACAAACCTCAGGGGAACAAAAGTTAGCCAGAAATAATTCCATTAAAAAAGAAATTAAGCCTAAACACTTCAGTTGTAATGAAACTTGTCTGACTCTAATGAAAGAGTTTATTTTTGCTTGTTTTAGCTAGATAAAAATTTGGTTCTAACATCTGTTCGCTCCCATTATTTTCCTATTTTTTTAGCAAATTCTCTGCCCAGTTCTGCTTTAAAAATTTTTGTTATTCTTCAAATATGTAAAAACCCCAATAAAACCCAATGAATCAAATAACAAAACCCATCAGTTCCCAGGGTTAATTGTCTGGCTGTCCATTTCACCACCTCAAACAGCCACTGCCAGCAGGTGTTACCACGTACAGACCTCTCCTGTAATCTTGGCTGCTTGAGCCTGCGTGTCAGACTACTTATCTAGTCTTGAGCACATATGTTTTTAAAAGCTTGTTGTGTTTTACTGGCAGATGGGCAGATGTGCTCAGGCTGCAGGTCCAATGTGGAGGATGTAGTCCCTTCTCTGTGCCTGAAATGATGAGCACAGACAGTAAAAGTAGCTGATGAATATCACTGAGTAACAAAACTTCAGTGTCAGACATGTCTGGAAGTGACTCAGCTGAAGCCATTCAGATAATTTCATATTTATAGGTACCAGAGGGGTGAAATTTTATATCTCAGTTACTGATAATCATAGAATAGTTTGGGTTGGAAAGAACGATAAAGATCATCTAGTTCCAAAAATCCCATTTGTTTCTCTGCTTCTTCAACATTTAGGCTTCCCTGTAGGAGGGGGAAAGCTCAGAATTTCTAAGATGCAGTTTGAAAATTAAAACTTCAACATCATGATACACAGTATTATATCCATTTATGTTGTTTAAATAAATATCCTGAAATGCATTTTAGATTCTGCCTTGTCTATTCCTGAAACCAAAAGCATTTCTGCTTCCAAAATGATCCTCAGAGAGTTGCTTTGCATTTAGTGAGACTTTCAGATTGGCAGGGAGCCATCGGACAACTTCCTGAAAACTAGAAGCAATGTGAGGGCTTGACATGGAAGCACAATTTCACAGATACTACAGGGCCAGTCCAGATTTCACTTACACAGGAGCATGGGGATAACAATAGAAATATACTTCATTAGAAAATAAATATATGGCTCCAAAAAGACCTCTATTACCATTTCTATATTTCTTTAACACTTCTTTAATCCTTATGCCACTTCTGTAATTCTTCCAGAGGAAAACAATCCTCAAAAGAAAAAAGTCCCAACAATTCTGTTAGTGAGACTGTTGTGAGGAGGACAGTCAGAGTGAAAACACCTAGTTATGAGACTTTTTTTTGAAGAGGTTTAGGCTGAAAGTATTAACTACAACCAACAAGAAGTTCTTCTTTTGGTTCACATATTTTTTTTTAATTACCCAGTCTATTTGTCTAAAATTACTTGCCATTTCTTCAAAATATTATTTTGCTTTTTGAATAGCACACAAGCGATTCACTCTAAGAGTTCACTATTCAAATGTCAGAAGCCTTGGTGTGGTTGGCTTCTGAAGCAATGTGGGAATGTTTCTGGTTTCTAATCAGGTGATTTATGTAATCCAATGAATTGCAAATTGCAAACATAACAATGTAGAATTAGTGCTATCTTTGAAAGTCTGACTCATCCTTGTGGGCCTCAAGTTCTCCCTTTAGGACTGGTGACAATAGCATGCAGCACACTGGAAGGATAGAGGCTTTTATGCTGAGCTGCCCTGGGGACTATGGACTGAGATGATGTCTTTGGTGAGAGCCATATGAAGAGCTCTGCTGAACTGCAGCAGTTGCAGATGCCATTTGTTTAAGCTGAAGCTTTAAATTCAGCCTGGGTTGCTTCTTTGTGGCAGCTGTGTTTTATGCCACAGGCTCCTGAATTTCTCTTAGAGCATCAAAGTCGCTTTGCACATTTACCAAGTCTTAGCAGAAAAAAGGGGCTTGCTTGCTTGTTTTCATTAAAGCAAAGGAGCCAAAGTGGAGGGTCTATGCCCACACCTTGTACCTGCAGAGGAGCTCTAAGCTCCTGTGAGGTCCTGTTGGCTCCTGGCTTGAGGACATGGGCAGGCGGCATTGAGGCCACAGCAGCCCTGTCATGCCAGGAGCACCAGGTCTGGGGCAGGCACTGCTGTCCCCTCCCTGGCTGCAGGCAGCCTGTGGGGCTGGGGAAACCCCTCATCTGGCCCCAGCTGAGAAGGCTGTGCAGCCCCACATGCCCTTCATGCTCCACCCACCAGGAGTCCATGTACTTGTCCCAGACCACCCTTATTTCTCCTCCTGGCACCTCAGTTCAGTTTCCATGTCAACTGAAGCATATGATGGCTCACCAATGATGCACCCAGACATTACCTATGTCCTCAAAGTTTAAACCAACGTTTAATTTCACTTGGTTAGTTCATAATGCTGCCCTACCACGCTGGGGAGCAGGCAAGAGGTGGCTTTGAGAGCAGCAGGTGCCCAGCTGCAGACCTTGCAAGTGAAATTAAGGCATGCTGGATCAAGAATTTCCAAGGACACATATGAATATTTGGACTCCTTTAAGATGTTTTATAACAATAATTGACCCTCTGCTGAAGCACACTGGGGACGTTGTGGGCTAGTAGTTGGACAGGACGTAGGGAAGCAGATGGAAAGGGGAAAGTGCCGCTAAATAGGCTGAAGTATTGGTAATGTTACTTTTAGTTCTTAGAGAAAAAGGTGTCCATGTCAATAAAGGAAGTGAACAAACAGAACTCTATACTGTCATGCTGAAATGCACAGGATCGCATAAGGGGCAATCAGTACAAAGAATGTGCTTGAGAAATAAGTCTGCTATAACTGATGACAGAGGTTCAGTATTAAGATAATCGGATAGAGGATTTGGTGGCCTAAAGAAGGGGAGAATGCTTTTTAAGTATAAATGGTTCTGTATCTCTGACTCTCATATATCACATAGTACAGATCCCAGAGGTGTGTTCACAGGAACTGCCCAAAGCCTGCAGAGGGTCAGGCACAGCGGGTGCATGGCAGCTTGCCTGGCAAGAATTTGCTTGTAATACTCTGGTTTGGCTGTATGATGACAGTTTGCTGTGTCTATATTAGACTAAGCACATCAGATTTGCTTTGTCACCAGCATTTTGTGTAGGGAAGACTGTATGCTAGGCTGCCTTTTGGCAGGGTGTGGGGAAGAACAGCTGTACAGCCAGTAATTAATTCCATAATTGCTCTAACCTAGACCAAAACTGAGACAAACCTTAGATGGAAACACAGTGCTGCCAGCACTGTGATCAGCTGTCTGTGGAGCCAGGAAATATTAAGGAAAATAGGTTCAGCAACATGAAGCAGCTTAGCAGACCTGAACCTCATCATGAGAAGTGCAAAGGAGCCTTTTAAAAGTTAGATTTCCAAAACACAGGTATGATTATTTTCCCTGCAAAAATTAGTAAGTGCTCCACACTGACTGAAGAAGTTGGATTTTTAAACTGTATGTTATCAGTATAGTGTAAAGAAAACTTATGGCAAAAGCTTCACACAATGAGCTGAATATGCAGCTGTTGGTGAGTTGAAGATCTTGAGCTCAGCTGCCCAAAATGGGTACTATTGGGTTAGCTATGCCAGTTCTCTTGTGCGATTCTTTAAATAACTGCATAAATAAAGTAGCTAATATATTTTCTCGATGCCTTTTGGTATCCACCCTGGATTTTAATTTTCTGCCTCATAGAAAATGCTGTTTGTATACTACAGTGGTGAAACATCATCAAAATATCTTTACATGATACATAGGAAACCATATAGCAGAACAGAGCAAACCATCAGTAACCGCAATACCAACTGTACAGCCTTTCATGGCAGTGCTACTTGCCAGTAACGATGCCTTGAATGTATAATTGCAAGTTTCTAAATGTATTACTGGCTTTCAGTGGGAATTACTATGGAAATGATCCACAACACTTTTTCTGTATTTCATTTGCAGCAGTTTCACAAGCTTTGCCCTTTCTCTTCTCTGTGAAGTCAGAGAAAACTGCACTGAAAAAATGAAGGCACGCGTACCCTGAAACTGAAAGTTGATATTTGTAATGACACCTTCAACAGACTGATTAAAGTGCTGTTTCTGAACAAGTGCTTAACATGAAAAAAATGTATGTGTCTGTGCGATATAATATATAGTATATTGTATAATGCATATAAAAAAATATTATCTACAAGTATTTAAATGTGTCTATTTGCAATCCCTCACCATCTCTCTCTGGCAGCCAGGTGGGCAAAGCTGCCATTTCAGTGGCTGCTGGCCACTGTGCAAAGAGTAGAGGCAGAAATTAACTGTGATTGTATGAAGAGGTGAGGAAAAGTTTCTGCCTACAAGGAGAAGGTGCATATTTGCTCTGCCTGCCCGCCCTGTAAGTCAGCCTGCCCTTGGCAAGAATCAAGGAAGCTCAGCAAACATCTGCTGCCTTTTAAATTAAAGTCTATTTAGTGCACTTCAAATAAGAAAGCTTGTGGAGCCATGCTTTGGTTTTGGCCTTTCTTGATCACTTCTTAAATGAATATTATTTATGTATTTAAAGGAATTTAAAATATTGTAAACAACGTGTTGGTTCCTTCTCTAACAATATTAGTCAAATGGGGAGTAAGTTTCAGTTTCATTGATGCTCTTCCCCCTTGTCAATAGTATAGATGAGCACAGATTCCATCTTTGCATGCTCTAATCCATGAAGTATTGTTAGTTCAGTATCTGGTGGACTAATGAACAACAGACATTTAGTTCTTGTTCACTACTACTTCATACTTATACTATGTTTCCCAGAAGTAAGCCGCTTTATTCTAAGCTAGAGCTCTGGAATTTATTATTTTTTCTTCTTGTTTCTGATGACCACAACTATTTTTCATAAGCAGCTCTATTTCTTTAGTTTGTGCCAGCTGTGGAGAAAGAATAATGGGGGGAAATAAATCACAAATATGACAGTGGTAGTAGCTGGCACAAATGTCCTTTTCCAGAGCACCACTCTTCAATTTTTTGCAAAGTGCACACATAGTAGTTTATTGGAACAGGTCAGAGGAAAATTGACTATCTAGTAAAAGATGAGAGACATCACAAAACAGTCATGTTAGTAGCACAATGAATACTACTGGTGTTGGAACACCATGGCTCTATTGTCTGTGCTTTGTGTTGCTAAATCAGCAACTAAACTCCCTGTGCCCCAGGAACTACACACCAAAAGCTTTGGTCCTTAACTTGTATTCCTTTCATACCCTTTCTCTTTAAAGAGATCTTTTACAAAAAAACCCAACCAAACAAACAAAAACAAAAACAACAAACCAACCAAACAACAAGTTTGTACTTTGTATGGGCTAACCATGTGAGGGCAAACATGGCCCTGTTTGCTTTTACCATGTGTGGCATAATGCTACTGACCTGAACTCAGTGCCCTCGGTACCCCCCAAAGATGGGCAGGAGGAGGGGGTGCCCGGGGATGGACATGCACTTTCAGCACCCACAGTGAGGGCAGCACTGCCAGGGCCAGATACCACATCCCTGTGCTGCTCTGCTATCACAGGGGCTGAACCTCACCAACTACCTTCTCCAGAACATCTTTTTTTACCCAATGAAAGATATTAACCAAGTTAATAACATTCTAGCTCACTGCAAGGAAACTTAAAATTCAGTACTGGAAATTTGCTGTCACACCTAATTTTATTTTTACATTTCGGTTAGATACAGTATGACTAACATTTTTGTAGTACAGAGTTTTATCTCTCAGTAGTGCTTCACACTGGATTTTTATTCAGATGTATGGTTTGGGCTGAGTATTTATATATTCTTTGCCTTTATTATCAATTGTTTTTAGAGTAGCTCATTTAAAATAAATTTGCAAAAATGAAATCTCCTTAATGAAATGGAGAGAATGGACACACTTATATTGAGATTCATGTCTGTCTGCACCAAACCCAAAAAATCTAGTTATAGTTGTGTACCAACTCAAATCCCAAGAGATTACAGCTTCAGTTTTGACTGATACTGGCACAGAACACAGAGCGGGAATTACATCCTTGTGCCTCTCGTGGAACATTTGGGTTTCACCACCTCAAAGGGAGGGAACAGAATGTCCAGCCCTGAGAGCTATTTTCCAGGGAGATTCCCATCACACACGTGAGAGAATTAAACTAAAGAAATCAATTTCATGGTTAACATTTTTATTGATTTTTTTGCTAAGGAAAGCACTGGGCAGATGTCTATAAAACATGTTTAGGCTTAATCTAGTTGGCCACTGGATGTCACTGATGGCCTCAGAAATACAATGGCAGTATGTAAAAAAGCCCATAAATACATGAACAGGTATTAAAAGCAAACCCTGTACATCATTGTACATTTGAAGGGGAAATGAACAGTGTCTCATGAGCTTTGAAAGATGTTACGGCTGGAGTTTCTCAGTGTAAGTATGTGCAAAGCTTTCTCGCTGTGGTGAGAATGTTTATTCCTATAGTAACAGAATAAAATACCTACTGTTTTCATAATCTAGAACAGAACCTTGTTATAGATCACAGATAGACAGACTAATGAGAGATGAATTGTTTTTGAAACTCACCCAGGTCAAGGTCAAACATTCTAAAGACTTTAAAATGCATAAAATATCTTTTTCTTATTTAGTTCCTTTCTTCCCCTTTGTATAGCCCCGCCTTTAACTCTAAATGGGAAATGTCAATCTGTCAAAAAGGAAATGCATTTGTGCGATTCTTGAGCCAGCCTGAAGCAGGAGGAACCAAATGTCCTCTCTTTTTGGCTTGGCAGTTTGGGTAACACAGAAAATCCTCTGGCTTTTGGGTGCTCACCCACACTGAGGGGAACTCTGACATTTGGGGACATGTACTAGCTGTCACTAATGCACCCTAAACTGGCAGGAAAGAAAATTGCTTTTGTTTTCATAGATGAAAATATGATAGTCTAATGCCTTCATCCTTGGGTGGGGAGAACAAACTGCCCACTAAATCAAACCCAGATTTGTGCTCTGAAAAGTAGTTTCACAATTGCTAAACATATGCACAACCTGTTGGTTAACTAAAGCACATTTCTGGAAAGAGCAAGTATGGTAGTTATTTCCATTCATTTTCTTGGGATAAAAGTTAAATGAAGTTGCATGAGACTGAGAGATGAGCTTCTTTGGGATTGCCTCAGCAAAAAGCAGTGACAGCTGCTAATGGTGACTAATTGAAAAGTAAGGTCATTAAACCCTGGAACACATCCAGTGTTGGCCAAGATGTTTCCAGAACAAAAAGCAGCCATAGGCTGACCAGATTTCCTAGCAATACTAGAAAGACAAGGTTTCTGAATGCACTCTGAAGGGCTAGAAAGCTGCTGAAACCAAAAATTCAGGGGTTAATTTTCATACTAAACTCACATTTAGAAAAACATGAAACAGATGTTCATATCAAAATCTGGTATTTTTCCGTAAGAGCCAAACATGAAAAAGAAGTGAAGTTAAAGCATGCATGCTAATAGCTCCTTTCAAATAGTTTAGTCTTTTTCAAATGCATAGATGTTCAGAAAATCTCAGTCTAAGCAATTCTGGGTAATGTAAAAAAGTCTGCTGGCTTAAGCTAACAGAGTAGCTGCTTTATCTCAACAGGAAAGAACTTTTCTCTTGGGGTCCTCTGTCTCCCCATCAAATTCTTGTGCTAAATTAACGATTAATCGCTGTGTACATATGTCTATATATAAGGCTGACACATGGCAAACAGGCAACCTGCACAGAGAGATACTGACCACACCAAGGCTGCTCACTGCAAGAATGATCCAAAGCATAGTGAGAATGGCCCCTTGCCAGGACCCTCTGTGATCAAAGCTACAGGGATAGTCAGACATGACACCATAAAGGAGAAATGTAGCACAAATAATGCAGAATCAATGAAGTATTGTACTTAGCATTTTTCCAGCAATTTGCTGTATTACTGCTTTGGCCATCTGACACCTGGGCAGCCCCTGGACCACAGCTCTGCAGCTGCTGTGTTTGCTGTAGCTCACCAGACTTTGGATGCAGCTCCGGTGGCTGCATGTGTGAATCCCTGTCTATTCATCCAGCTGTATTCCAGAGAGACACTGTTGAAGATTAGAGCTATTGCTATTTTTGTAACTCCAGATAATACTTAAAAGCAGAAAAAAAGCCTAATTATTTTCAGTAAATTCAGCTTGCCTGACACTAGCAGCTTTGTGAATGATACTGCAGATACTGCTTGTGCAGGCATGTTTTTGACAGTCTGCTCAGAACGGCTCTAGTTTAATGTAACTGCACTTTGGCACTTCTACTGGCTGCAATTCCTTATCCAGAACATTTTTTCCAGCTGTGTTGACTGGCTCTTTCAGAGATTGTTGACATTTTCTCTCTGTTTTCTTCTCCCTCCTTCTTCCGCCCTGATCTTTAGGTTTCCTTCCAGCTTCTCAAGGCTATCCAGCTCCAGCTCCATGAAGGATTTAGATGTTAAACCCCCCGACAGGCAAAGGCTGATCGGGGGGCCATCAAGAGCTGCATTCTGTCTCTGGTGTCACTGATAGCAAGGGGATAATGGCCTACAGAGGTCACCATTCTGTGCCTGCCACTTCACAGGACTGGCCAGGTTTTGGGACCCTTTTCTGCACTTTTTCTGGTTCTACTATTTTTGAAATATAGGACACCAAGATTGTACCTGATATTCAAAATATAGGGTGATCTCTGTTTTGTTTTTCTTTCCTAATAATTCCTTATGGTCTAGCTTGCTGTGAACTAATGCTCTCCAAAACACAGCTATTATGGTTCCAGCTCTCATTCCTCAGGAGTGGTGGTAAGTATTTCAGTGCCTCCTTTTTGGTCTGTAAGGGGCTGTGTGTTCATTCCCATTTTAGCATCCAGCCACCCAGTGCCGTACAAAACTTCCGCGAATGTTTTTGTTATCTTTCAGAACCTGGTATCAGGAGCAAATGCTGCTGGTGTATTTGTTATTCCTTTCCCAGTTTACAGTGGTTACAAAGCCAATTTTCATTAGTTAGGGACTAAAACAATCTCTGACATTTTGTTTAAGAACTGCAGGAGGTTTGCAGAATCTCTTTTTTATGCTTTGGGAACAAAAAATCTGACAGATTTAACTCAAGCTCTCTGGCATGATGATTATATATGATCAAGAATAGGGTCAGTGAACTCTTTAGGATCCCTTATGTGAACAGTAAAGAAATGCCCACATCTATCCCAGAATACTACAACTGCTCTTTATCATTGGAATTGATAGGTGAAACGGGAGTGGGAAGGAGCACACCTTCCCATGGTAATGAATCCATTGTGTTTATAAATGACTCAATCTGAACAACCTAACTCAAGATGCTCCAACAGCTGTGCCAGGAAATGCTTTTTATATGCTACAAAGGCATTGAGTTGTGACAGGACCAGCAAGGCAAGGAGTTGTGGCAGCAGCAGCTCAGTTCAGGTTTGCTGCAGAGGTGTTATCCAAGCTTGAAGGAGAAAACAACTGCAGTGTGGGCATTTGTTAAGCCCAGAGAGAGAGACCAAGTATTGGTGCAGGAAGCAGTGAAGTGACAGGATTTGTGCATATAGAAGTTGGGAAAATCACTATAGTTGGGCAACAGGGAAGGGAAAAGGGACTAGGACTAAGGCTGACTTTGAGACTGACTAGGCTGACTAGGCTGACTTTGAGAGCAGCTTCATTAATTTTATACTGTAAATTGGCATTACTAGCATAGGACTAAAGCACATCTTACTTACATATTTTGCTATGGAACTTGAGACTAAAGAAACTAAATAAGTATTTATTAAGAGGAATTTTCCTACTGAAAAGAAGAAAAAACCCCAACCAGCTGATGCTCTCTGACATCGGCTAATACTCTTTTAAGAGACCTATTAATCTTACAACAGAACTGTCCAAAGATAGCTGAGCTTGCTTTGAAAGAGTAAAGCTGAGTGCCAGAAACACCACAATTGTGCTGGAATAGCCATCGATCTGGCTGGAGCACCTCTGCATGTCCTTGTGTTTTCTTCCATACACAACACATTGATATTCCTAATATTCTGAATCAAGTACCAAGCCAGGGCTTTAATCTAAATAATAGTGCTAATAAGAATAGTAATATTAATCATGCTATAAGTCCCAGTCTTGGATGTGGACCAGGCTTCCACTGAAAGCTACAATATCAGTTGATGAGTATGATCCCTTGTTGTGTCAGCAAAGTCCCTGCTGTGGACTTAGTTCTGACAGAACTCTGTATTCACCAGGGGAGTTTATTTCACCCACGTTACGCAGCACAAGTTCAGTTTTGCCAGAATAAACATGTCTACGCCAAGTGCACGGGCAGTACTCTAGAAATAGCTCCACTGGGAGAACACTCTGCTATGGCCTGGCTTTAGGCACAGGGAGACTGGGGGATCCTGCCCTAACATAGATAAGACTACAAGGTGTAAGTTCAGACAGTGAGAGACTGGGAAATGTCCCAAGTCCTAATGTTACTGTCTCCTAGCCTTAGTAGCAATGAGCTATTGGCAACTTGAGACAAGCTGCCTCATGCAGAGGAGCTACAGGCCAAGGGAAGCTAACTATTTCTGTCGTGTTTAATTTGACCACTTAAACAGTTAATCCCTTTGCAATGTCATTTTTTGGCATAGATACCACATCTGTCTATTTCTGAAAAGATCTTTTTACTAATACAGCTTTTTAATATGTGAAACAGTTTGCATCAGATTACAGTGCCTTAGCAGTAGCAGACACTATCTGTAGGCACGCACACAGACAGACACACGGACGTATGCACATTTCCTCTAAACATCTCTGCTCTGTCCTGTCTCCTGTTTCTCTGTGATGCCTGGTTTTCCCTCTTTGCTCCACATCAGAAGCAAAACAGAACACGCCCCAGGCAAGTTGTATTCCTGTGTGCTAAGGCTTTATGTACAAGATGCAAGGTGTAACTGATTATCTTTGATATTTTTTATTTGCTCAGCTTTTTTACTTTCTGCTTCACTGACTGTGTTGCTGCCTTATTCAAGTGTGTATAACCATGGCTCTGCTTTGGCTTGAACCAATCCAATCCTTACTTGCAGATACTGTACTTACTGGAGAGAGATCAGTGAAGAACCACAAAGATGAGTAAGAGACTGGAGCAACTCTCATCCAAGGAAAGGCTGAGGGTTATCATCAATGATAAATCACTATCAATAAATATCTGAAGGGTAGGTGTAGAAAAGAAAGAGCCAGGCTGCTTTCAATGGTGCCCAGTGACAAGACAAGAGGCAATGGGCACAAAGTGAACACAGGAGGGTCTGTCAGAACATCAGGAGACATTTTCATTGACAGCTTCATTGAGCACTAGCACAGGTTGACAAGAGAGTTGTACAGCCTCCATTGTCTGAGGAATTCAAAAGCCACCTGGACATGGTTTGAGGTAACTGGCTTTCTGTTGTCCTGTTCAAGAATGGATTGGATGAGATGCCCTCCAAGCTCCTTTCCAATCTCAACCATTCTGTGCTTCTGGGAACTAGCATAGCAGGTTAGTTCTGTTAGGTTCAGCAGAAGACTGGTTTAGCAAATGACTTCTTCTCCTTATTTTGTAGGAAGTTTATGACAACTTCAGGGCACACTGAAATAATTTAAACTTCTGATGTAACAGACACTGGAGTAGACACTGTAGAAGAAAATGACTTTCATAATTAATATCAACATGCACAATCCTGATGCTGAAGAAGCAGCATCTGTGACTAGAAAAACAGACAAGAACAGCAGTGGATTTCTCTTCCATGATTCTTCTATTTATTCCTTCATGAAAGTGATGAAATGTCAGCTGGTTTTCCACGTGTGAAAAGATCTTGCACAGAGGACTCATGTCTAAGAACACGCACGTGGTGATTTTACAGCAAAAATAATGGTACTTTGCAATGCCTAGATATATAGTGTTTTTATTAGGGCTGAGAGAGTTTTAAAAAACAGCTGATGAGACAAACATGCATGCCTTTTTTCTCCCTTCTTTTCTAAAGCGTTTAATATGATTTTCATCCATTCGGAAATAAGGACAGAAAAAAGGAAAGGCAGAAGAATGTAGACAAAGAGGGGAATGAAAATTGAGCATAATTTAAATAGGAAAACTGAGTTTCACCTGTACCTTGGAGTTATTGTGAAAAGACTTGTCTTTCCAAAAAAACTGATTTTTTTCTTTTAAAGTACATACAAGTAATGGGCCATGGGAAGGTTATGGAGTAACAGAGTATTTAGAGTTGACTGAAAAGACATTTAATTTGGAGCTTGCCAGATACCCTTCTGGCAACTTAATATCAAGGTTTTTATGTACTGAGGGGTGTATCTTGTTTCCTGGGTCAAACTTGGGTGCATTCTTTTGGTGGAATGCATTCTGTGGCAGCTGAGACACATTATTCTCTGGCTGTGTCTTCTGAAAGTAAAAGAAGACAAAAAAGATGTTTTGAGACAAAATCTGAATGGAGATACTAGGTTTTAGACAGTGAGTACAAAAACTTGCTTTCAAGGGTTAGAGAGGAAAACCTAAGACCAAATTTGCAAGGTAGAAAAAACCTGTTGTTATATTGTTATTAAACTGTTATTATAACATCAAAGAGTTATTAAATTGACACCAGTTGATTTACTTTCTAAAAGAGCGTATGTAAAATTTTCATTATATTTCATGTCCCCAACAGCAATGCCACAATATTTAAGTATTTATATGTATGTTATAAATGAATTATATTTGATATATCATTCACTAGTCTATGTTTATTCATTGTTTGGGGTCTAGTAAATAAAAGAGAAGTTCTTTACAGATTGTCATCAGTTATTTTATTCTGGACTTTTTAATATGTTAACTGTATTCTTATTCCAGTGACTTAATGGTTTCTTTTAAACACTGAATAAAAATCCTCTAGGGAAGCTATTTAGAAATGCATGACTTATTCAGTGTGAGGTATCTGCAGATGATTGATTAAAAAAATACTGTGCAGGCTAAGGAAAACTTTGGACTAAGGAAGAGTTTTAAAATAATGTCATGTCCATACATACAGTGACAAAATGATTGGATTGTTTTAGATGTCAGTGAAAATGTTTGTACATGAAACTAACTTAGTCTTTATTACACACTTCTCTCATAAATTAGAAAAAAATCTAAGGTAAATGTTCAGCTCATCTGGTTTGTAACAGAAACCATGAGTATGGTGGATAGGGTACAAAGATGAGCTCATTCAAGAAATCTTCTGAAACAGTAATTTATCATCTAGGTAATTCTAAAGGTTCCTCATGTCATTGCAAGGGTGGCAGAAGCAGGCTTTTAAAACAGATTTTTTTGCAATCCCCTAGTAAACATGCTTAAAATTAAGATTTTCACTAATGACAGAATTTCCGTCTCATAAATACTGGGTAATTTTTTTCAGTATAAAAGTCTGTACTGAAATGTATAATAAAAAATTGTCTCTTCTTCCACTAAACAAGGATGACTTCCAGTATCATTAGCAATTGTTCCCAAGAAGATTCTGTTTTGGATTATATTATATATACAATGGGAATTTATTTGAGGTTTCCCAAGGTTACTAGTTCCATTCTCATGAGTTAACAGACAGTAGATCAAGTGCTTTACAGTCAAGTATTCCCATGGCAAATATCCACCAGTGTCCCTTTCATCTGATGCAATGGCATAGTGCCCATCCTTCTGCTTCATCACTCTCTTTCAGTGAGTACAGTGTTCCAGGAAAGGGCCATATCATGTATTAGACTATGTGGGAGACATTAAGCCTAATCTTTAAAACCTTATGGTTCTGTTTCATTTTTTGCTGACCACTGGAAACAATTACAGCACAGACAACACATGAGAATGTCTGACAGCTTCTTCGGTCCCTTTGCACTCAATGACTTTAGGATTTTGTTTATTATAATCACAGTCCAAAGCTTGTGTTTGCATCAATGTCCTGAAAGTGAGCAAGAATCAGACAGCCAGGGGGTCAAGGTGACTGTCATTAGATATCTATCAAATAGGTAAAATATACTTTTAAACAGACATTTTTTAATTTCTGTTATTATGCCAGCCACTGACACCTATTCATCTGAATTTTTTGTGCTTGCCATTGCTGAAAGCTCACAGCCTTCATGATTATAGTTATCACATCTTTATAGGCATAACTAGTAGAGTTTATTGCTACTGAGAAAATTCTCATAATCTTGGCTTTCACCTAACAGTCTTCAAAACCAGATTTGGGCCTCCACAGAAAGCAGAAAGTAGATGGGGTTCATGGCTTTCTATGCAGTACTTCCAACAGACATCACACAGCTCATTCAAGAGAAGCAGAATCCCTACAGAGGGTGCCTTCACTGGAACACAAGAGTTGGATTCAGGAAGGTACAAGTGCCCTAAGGAAGGCCTATCTGTTCAGAGAATTGAGGTGCTTCTGAAGGACAGTTAGAAGATGAGTTGAGAGGCTGTGGAGTTGGGAGACTTGCAAATGAGCAGTACGAGAGAGGATTGAGAAGACCCAGCTAGTCAAGGAACCAAAGCTGATGGAGAGACCACAAATTTGCAAGCAATTTCTTGTAGGACAAGAAAAAAAAAATGATAAATTAAAAGTGCAGCATTTATTTTCCAGACTGACTGGGAACAAGATATTGGGGGTTCTACCACCTAAAAGTAGCTGCTGAAACTGTGGCCATGAGGTGTGCTGCTGGCAGGGCTCAGGAATAAAGTATGTGGAGGCTGGGTACTTTCAGATGTACGCCTTTAGCTGGAGAAATTCTTGTCAGTGAAAAAGGGGGAAATTCCGGATCTTCAGAGAGATGTTTCTTCATTTTTCTCAACAAAACAGAACAAAAAATTGCAGCAGCATGCTAGCTGGTGACCAAAAGTATCAAAATAATGAAGATGTAGAGATGGAGCTAGCAAAATCTTTCAAGTTGAGCATAGAGTGAGCAGATACTACAATTCCACCTAAAATAAGACATAGAAAAGACCTATACCTAATTGCTTCTATGAGTCACAATATGTGCTTTTTCCATGATGTTTCTCAGGTCCTGGGTATTGGGAATGTTTTACGTCTTGTCAGACTGGCAAGATGGACTCAAGTGCGACCAGCCGTGTGACAGCTAAGCAGAATAAATGCTAAAAGGAAAAGAAGTTTCCAAGTTAATTAAGTGGAGTAGTTGTACATGTATGTAAATTGGGCTTTTCAAAGGTTTGGTCTCTGTTTATATTTTAATAAACAGCCTAAAATGTCACTACTTGCTGAGACTTTTGCAAGCATCTTTGTTCTAAAGTGGCATGAAATTCAAAGAAAACTCAGATGTTCTGCAGACATTGTTATTGATGGCTCCACTTTAGGCTTTGACCCCATATGTATTTCATGCAATAGTTCTGTCCTCTGTAATTGACATATAAGAAGGCAAAAGCAAAGAAACATTAAAACCCCTGAATTTCTTAAATTAAAAAAAATACTGGACTTCATTGGAACTTTTTTTTCAAAGGTAGTTTGGTTTTCATGTTCCCTGAATCAAAGAAAATTTCTTCGGATGCACTTTAAAAGAATTAGTTTAATCAGACTGTATTCTGTTCCTTTGATCTGGTGTGCCTGTGTCTGCTTTCTTGAAATACCTCATGTATAGGGATCTTTTGATGATTTGAGAGTTTTACTTGAAATAACAAACATATACAGCTATATTAATATAAAATCTTGTTCTCTTTGAGCATGGACATTAAATGAGACAAAGAAAAGTTCTGAGTGCTTGTAAATAGTATTTCCAGAAGGAATCAGTAAACCAGAACCTTGCTATAACTTGCCCAAGACTGTCCTTGTATTATTCCTTTATAAAAATAGCAAACCTTGCAAAAATAAGCAGAAAAGTTCGCTCCATCTCTTAGCACTCCCTTCTATGTAAGGTTCCAGGTAGTCCTATTACACTTAGCAGAGGCATTTATTTCATGTATAACTCTGCCCAAAAATGAAGTCAAGAGAATAAAATAAAGCTGGCCAAACTCTATAGGTAATCTAATGTTTCTTCTGAATATATGAATGATGAACCATTTTTGGCTCAAGGATAATATAAATACACATTCTTCAGAAGAGAGATGAAGGATTGACATGGATTTTTCAAGGATTTCTACTTAAAGAGAACATTTTGTTGAAATGGATGACGTGAATTACAGTGGATAAGTGTGCATTCTGTTTCTATTATTCAAACGTCTGAATAGTGACTGCTGTTGGTAGCAAAAAAAAGATGGCAGCTCTTCAGGCCCTGAATTCATATGCTGTGTATAATTACCTATACACTGTAGTTGCTGACCTGCTGCTGGATCCCTTTGCTCTCAAGTTTACCCTGACCCAAGTGGATCCAGCCCAGCCCCCTCCCCAAACCCTGTCACATACCCAGGTGTGTCTCTGCTTTAGCAATAGTGTCTCTCATTCCCTCTGCTGGAGGCTTTGGTATGGTTTTTTTGCTATAGCTCCGAACTGTTTGGTCAGTTATGACACAATCATTTTGTAATTTAGATAGTGCAAGAAATGTAATGAGAAATGCAGAACAAGAAGACACTTAAATGTCTTTTATTGCTGATACTCCTTCTCTTCTTTTGGAATTTCCTTTCATTAAGGAAGCCGAGATGTTTCCTCTTCTGTTCTTTGCAAAGCTTCTCCTTCACAGCCTGGTATCACTCCTTACTTTGAGACTTTGCTTCCTGCTTCACTTTTTGCCTTCTCTCAGACTGCTCTCTCTGTTTCTCTTCCTTTTTTTTTTTTTTTTTAAGATGGTGAGAGATTCTTTCATTTTGAACTGCCTCAGCCTCACAGTGAAAGGATCAAAGCTTCCCACTTTGCTCATTTCCTTTTACTCCTTTGCCTCCCCTCACTTTTTTCCACCCTTCTGCTCTTTCAGAGTCCAGAGATGAAAAAAATTGCTTTGTCTAAAGTGGAGCAATCTCTTTGCATAAGAAAATTCTCTTCAAATGGATGATTAACAAAGTTGAATGGCCCTCAAGTATTAATCCTATGCCAAGCATCAGAATTTTTTCTGTCACCACCTTTAGGTTTTAATTCAAAGTAAAAACAAATACAAATGAGACACTAATAAAGTCCTAGTCTCTGAGAGGAACATTTGATCTGACATGAAGTTAATATGAAACGAAATACTTAAATTATATATGGAAAACCACACTGAATCATAAGGCATGTGACATTTTTGAGCCCTGTGAATCTTTTCACCTGCATCTTCCCTTCGTGTTTGTACATAATTTACTGCCCTTTTTTCCCTGGAGTATGGAAGTGGGACAGCATATTTTACCAGAGAGAGATCTTAACAGAAAACATAACTGCATTTACATGGGATTTCCAGTAAGAATTCAGACATTCCTTGGCTAATAAACTTATTTACCACAAGTGGTAATGTGCAGGTGTGCATTCTTAAACAAGCAAACATCAGTTTAAAATGAGTTACTAAAAACCTGTGAATACAAGATGAATCTTGCATACTGTGAGCTTCTATATTGCTTTCTTTTATTGTTTTGAGTATCTCCATGAGTGAAATTTAATTAAAATAATAAAGAGGCATTGCAATAAAAAAAACTCTCCCAGCAGTGACTCTTTTGCCACCTTACTGTGCCTGAAAGAAAAAGTTCTCCAAGAAGATGATCTGATACATACCCAGACTTATAGATGGTTGTTTGTCTACTGTACCCAAACCATCTTTTTCTTTTGTACTTTCATCTGATTGGCTTTGTAGAAAGAGGTGCATGTCCTTTGATGCCTACTTTTGGATGCCATCTGCCTGGAGACCAAATCCAACCCTACATTTACCTGGCTCAAACACCGCACCCTGCGACCCCCAGTGATGGCAGCCAGCACAAAGACGACCACACTGCAGCAGGGACATGTGGGGAGGGGAAATGGGCTCCCACAGCTCCACCCTCCTTTTATTGCCTCAGCACTTCTGTCCCAGACGTACCAGCTGCAGTGCCATGGATGTCATGCTTTGCCATGGCAGCATCTTCCACTTGATGCCATTTTCTGTTTCACGTGGAACCTCCTGGGTTAACAGTGTGCATGAAGCTCAACAGGAAAGGAACTAATGGGTAAACTCCTCACAGAGGGGAGTGAACAATCACAAATGCAGGTCTGCTAAACTACCCAGCTTGGCATTCTATCGTCACCAGTGGGAGATCTGACACATGTTAAGGGAAAATAAGGGGTAGGTTTTAAATGCTTGTGTGAGATTTCAGTTCTCTGGAACCTGTTTATCTAAACCAAAGCAAACATTATCTTCAGTGATTTGTGTGTGTGACTTATTTCCTGTACACAGCATAGATTACTAAAGCATGGGGTTAGATTTGTTGACATTTAATAAAAGCTAAACACTCCAGGGGAAAATAAATAGTTTTTGTTCTGTAGCCATAGTTGGATTTCCTTTTGGTTGGAGTCTTAGCTGGGTGCTTGTAGCATTTATATTCAATTAGAATCAAACACAGCCAAGAAAATTGAAATCAAGAAGCAGGTTTGTATCTGTATATCGAAATCATAATTCCATCATATTCTCACATGCATTAGGAGAAGTAAATATATTCCTATTAATTTTACTCATATTAAAGTATTTAGGAAACCTGGCAAATATATAGATTTGTATGACTAATCAGAACAGTCATTTGGACGTTTAGAAATGGAATCATTGACTTAATCCATATGTTTTAGCTTGGATCTCTGAAATGTATCATGGTTGTTCTGAGATGAAAATAGAATATCTTTAGAAAGTCAGCTGTAAAAAAATATAGCTTTGTTAGACTTCATCTGATAATAAAATATGAAACAAAATATGTTTATTAGCAATATTTGAAAGACAAAGTATTGTGAGATCAAGCTAATGTTGCTTTCTTGCACTTTTATTTTCCATTTTATGAAAGATGACATAACTATTTGGATCTAATTCTACAAAATTATGGATGGGAGAATATCTACCTGTACCACCATTGTACCTGTATTGAAAATGCTGTATTCAGCATTGTAAGGGTTTAGGAAAATGACACCTAGGAAGGCTGTAATACTCATTAGCAAGTCCTTGCACAGCTTTCAGGTCTGGCCAAACAGAACTGTTACAACACATTTTCACCAGAGCACATTCTGATTGATCACTTAAATGGCACCAGGAGGCATCAGAGAGGGAATGACAGTACTGTAAAGTGTGTCTTTAAAAGTAAAGCATTTTATGAGCATTTCATACAATATATACATACATGCACACTCATATAAAAACTTCTCATATTTAGTGTTAATTTCGGAAACACCAGGTAGAAAATGTCTCCCCCTGTAAGTGATTTATAAGGTTCATGCACCAAATAATCTTTAAAGTACGTGTATTAAACTGGACATGTATGTCACATTTCACTTGAGCTACAGAGTTCTTACTAGAATTCCTGGTGGTACTTCTTGCTTTACCAAAACTTGAGAACTTATCTTAGACTTGTGTTTTATTTTAGTCACAAGTTTTTTCATTTCCATTATCCTGTGATCTGCTGCAAACAACAACTCTACTTACTGCTTGTTCTTACATGAAAGGGCAGTGCTCGTAGTGAACTGGAAATGAAAGGTTTGTTCTAGTAATAAGAAAACCTTTCTCTTAGAACCACTTTTTTCCTACTGTCTCTTAGTGATGGAAAGATCAAACACTGTCTTAAACACAGGAGTTCTATACTTCAGCAAAAAATTGTTTCTTTATAATGTGGCACCAAAAAGGGGGAAAAGAGTCTGTTGTTCAACAGTCTCTCTGAACAAGATTTGGCTTCTTCTCTCATCTCTGTGCATAATAAACTCCAAATCTGTGCCCTATTACTTTGTAGCTGCAAATGCAACTTCCCCCACACGTGTTCCCACCATCAGACATTTTAGTCCTAGACTAATAGCAGATCCATGGTGCTAGTACATGTTTTCCTGGGATTTAGAAAATGCCTTTAAATAGATTTTTATTGGTTTTAAAGAACAAGGTTATTTTGTGTTAATAATGGGCATGCATAAGGCTTTAGATAATTGCTTTATGTAACTGAAAGTTTTGCCTTTCAGCTAAATAAACACTATATGTGTTCACAGGTGTATTGTCCTCAAGGGCATTCTGCTTTTCAGGGTGGCAGCTGCTGCCAAGGTGTTGCTGATACAGCTCTGTGCATAATTTATTGGAAACAGGTGCTGGCTTATGATGAAGATAGACAGGAAACTAAAGCAGACAACATGTTTAACCACCATTAAAAAAGTCCAGGTTCAGAAAGACAATGTGTCTGAGATGTTTGGTTGATGTTGCCAGCATCTTAGGGAGAGTTTACAGGCTCCCAGAAACCACCAGAAGGAACAGATTGTCCTGAAACTGCAGGAGTTGCATTCTAACGAGCATTGCATGCCATGGCACCAGTGTTCATTGATTGCACAAATCCTGTCATTTGGAACTAACAACAATTAGTGAATATTGCGGGGCCGATGCTAAAAATTACTTTGAAGTGAGGTTAACCTCTCAAACTCTTGGGCTGAGGGATACTGTGTGGTACATAACACTCTCATATGCACAGGTACACTGGGACAGTTGTACGTTTGCAGGATTCTACAATTTTCCTGCCATGTTTTAATGTGTGAGGACTGTAAGGAATAACTCATAAGCACCAATATGTCAAAGCAAAAGTGGAAATCTGATTCAAATTTCGAGAGGAAGGACTCTCCAGAGAACACTTCCTCTGCCACCAGTAACCACCCGCCCTGTGCAGCACAGGGCAGATGAGCTGAGTGAGCCGCCACATCTGGAGCTGCTGCTGCTGCAGCCCCTCAGCACAGCACAGCACAGCACAGCACAGTGAGGGAGCAGCAGAGCAGAGAGCAGATCCAGCACACATGGGAATAGGTGGAAAGCCTTCTTTTGACCTCGGTGGGCTTTGGATTAGATCCCAGGAGAAAAAAAAAAGAACTATATTTTCTATGGCCAAGTTAAACCATTAAAATTACTTAAACGTTGCTTTTTCCTCCCCTCATCTTACTTCTCTTTGCTTTTATTGTAGCTTTAAACATTTTTTTTAAAATAAGAAACTTTCAATAGGAGTTCATGAGGATGTTTATTCATGGACAGCAGTTTGCATATTTTAGCAAGTAATCTCCAGTTTAATCTCTAGTCTCTATAAAATACATATGTAGTAAATATGCATACTAAATATTTTTAAAAGAAGTTGTTAAAGTGTGTGCACAGTTCTTAAACCTCAAACCTTAAATATCTCAATGATTTACATTAAAAAAAATACCCAAAGGCATCAGACCACATTATGGACTAGTAGCCTGCCAAATTTCATTTTTTTTGGAAATGTTTGAGTTACAATGTATGAGTGTAAAAAGGCAACTGAAACAACAAAATTTGGTCGAGAAAATATTGACCCCAGGCTGAGACCTTATATGCCAAAAATGTTGACAAAGCTTTATACCAACCCTAGAAGGCATGTCATGTTTAATACTGGCAGTATATGGAAAAAAATTTGGCAATTTAATGCCTGTATTAATTTGAAAAACTCTTATGCAGTGCACATAAGCTTTTACATTACCATTCCTAATTTATACCAGCCTTCCTTTTCTTTCTCAACGGATAAATGAACTACAGTAGTGGGGAGAGAGGGGCATGGAGAGAAACCCCCTGAACACATAAACCAACGGAGCCATTTGCTGTACCCCACCCAAACCCACATACCTGACTTGGAGTGATGACCCCTTCCATCTAATGGATAATTCCATGTTCATGCCATTTACATTTCTAGATTATTTTTTCACATAAATTTTTCATAGGAAAGCAAATAGTTGAAATGAAAATAAATCTGTTTAAAGAAATATATGTAGAAAATCTTTATTTATATTGAAACCTCTTCAAATAAATATTCCGTTAACAAACTTGTGTAAAGAATGATAATGTTTCATACTCTACCAAGTGATGAAATACAATGCCACAAAACAAGTGGAGAAATTTGATGATTGATTATTAGGCTTCTTAAGCAAATAATTGTGCACTAGTTAATGATAGTTCTTTGTGATGGGAGTCTATCAATGCTCTGTAAGGAGCTAAATGAATGGCAGGAGTCAACCAACCCTCCAACTTAATGCTTTGCATTTTAGAGGTCTACTCCCTACCAACAAATGATTATGAGGAACATTGTGATTTAAGCTCACACACTGTTACGTATCAGTGATTAATCCATGCTGATCAAGCTGTAAGTTCAGCATGGACAAGGGGTGGACAAAGCCTTCTGAGGTCATGCTGTGCTCATACCTCTTGCAGTCAGTAGGAAGGACTTGCCACGGAGCTGTGTCGTGACCACATGTGAGCAAGTTATGCCCTGGTGATTACACGATGACTAAAACAGGCCCCTGTTTGATCACTAAGCAAATAAAACCAAACAAGCCCTCCCAAGGATCAACACTGTGGCAGCTGAGAAGGAGCAGGATAGTTCTTTTCCCAGGATTGTCTTTAATCATTTCAAAACACATATTTCCCAGTTACACACCCAGGCTGTGTTCTAGCTAGGTACTGAAATAATTAAAAAAAGGATAATGCAGCCATTAAATATTAATTATGGGCAATGGCTGTTCTAGGACACATAAAATCCACCTGGTATGGTCTGGGCATGTCTTCTGACCTCAGTCCTGCTGGTTCCAAATCAAAGCTAATAGACAGGATTATCTTCCAAGCTTATGAAAACTCAACCTGCATCCATCCTAACTCAAATCATGAAGAAAACTTGTTAACATGGTCTACCAGGACTGTTCATCCTTCATCTGCAAAGGTTTGTGACCTGAAGTAGTGGGTGACTGTATTTGGTTAGAGGCATCCACTTCGCCTCTGCTGTGATAACCCCCCCCACACCTTCACAGGTTTCTTAAGGCGCTGCTGGGGCCACACACACATGGAATTAGTGGGGAGGGTTGGGTATATGTCAGGTGGCCTCCCTGCTTCTTGGTGTTCCTATGATGGGTGACTCATTTAACATGGTTGAATAGATGGTTATAAACAGTTCCAAATGAGAAATTACAAATTAATAAATGACTGAAACTCATTTTTCAACAATCTCAGTGGATGTCTGTGAAGATTTTGGTAACACAGCTTTCAAATAGGTATCCCTAGAAGATGCCTTTTTCCACTATTGATGGAAAGTTTTGAATGAGTTAAAATTTAGCGTCAGGTTAGGTGCAAGACAGAAAGTAATCCAGGCAAAAGCAGAACACTTCAGTTTTGACAAAGTGAAACATTTCTGTGAAAATGGGTTGAACTATTTTTCACTGACATTTTCCTTCATTTGGAAATTTTGGACCCCTGTTCCAGCTTGGAACAAAGCCATATTTCAAGACCCTGCATGAGATGGACCTCCTGTGTTTGACACAGCTCTAATTTGCATCTTTTTCTATTACGAGTGGGAAAAAACCCAAAGGGTAAACAATTGTTCCCCTGTTTCCCTCACTGAGCTTTCTCAAAAGTGAGCTCCACTCAAGCGATAACTGCAGTAAACTTGTGTTTTATACCAATCATTCATATTTTTGCATTCAATAAATGAAATTTTCATGCTCCCTGCACTCTTCTCGTGCCACTGGTATGTAAAATTCAAAGCTTACTCATCTTCAGTCCTAGCAGAACAACTGAAGGCAATTATTTTTTCCTTCTTCCACTGCTTTGTTCAACAAGAAAATACCTGTAAAAGTATAAAAATAAAGAAAATTCAGAAATAGTCAATCAAACATAAAAGGTATCACTGAGGCCATATAAAGTCAGGTGCAGAAGGTAAAGTTTTTTGATTACTTTGGGCAGGGGCAGAGGAGTGTGGCAGGAACATGAGAACAGTGACTTGAGTTTTCTCACTGGAAACGTGCAACATCTTTCTCTTCCTCAGACCTGGTGGAATTCATGCCAGTGGTCACAAAGCTCGACTGTGACAAACATCTGAAACAGAGCTGAAGGGTGAGAAAATACTTATGCCTGGAAACGAATGGAAAAGTCGGTCATCCCCAGTTGTACATGGAAATCCTGACAACAGACAAAGAGCAGGCTTGGGGCAACACAAAGAAAGAGGTATGGACTCCAGACTTCCTGGAATTTAAATAATGTTACTGAATAATACATGTTTATCTTAGAGATCATTCTTAATTTGCCTGCTTTGAATCCTTTTGTTCCATTTGTTGCTCTGCACTGCTACAAAATCCAGCAGCATCTCTCAGAATGATGGGTGTCTTTTTTGATGTTTCAAGTCATTGGGAGTACTGGGGCAGAGTGTTGCTTCATGGAGTGGTCCATGCTACAAAGAAGAAAAATTGCAAAGACCAAATGAGAAGTAGGCAAAAAGTACTAACCAACATCTTGTCTCTCTTCACAGGCACTGGGGGCACAAAGGGATCTTTAATAGTGGTAGGGATGCCCTAAATAAAACTATGTCATTCACCTCACTCATAAATGATGACAGTGTCATTTTCCTTGAGGTAGTTCAGGGAGCTTGGATGTGACTGCTTCTCAGAAACTTCTACTGTATTTGTGACTCAATTCAGGAAAGGAATCTTGGAGCATGAAGAATGATAGCGGAGGAGAAACTTCATTAAAACATGTATTTCTAATTAAAGTTCTAACCACTATTAAGATTTATGTATTTTAACTATTAAGTTTTGTAGAAAGAAAAATGTGTGGCCTTCTCCACCATGACAGAGATATTGTAATCTACCTATTATCTTGTATTTTTTCATGGCCATGGAAATCATAAAATGCTGTTTTTATATTTAAACAGAAAAAAGGCACTTTGCGCTGTGCAGTGAAGTATGAATGCTATTTCCTTCTGGATTGTATGTATACAGTAACTAGTTACCTGTTTACAAGAGCTCATTTGCCTCAACATGTCTGTAATGTGGAACTTGTGAATTATGCATATCACTGGTGCCAGCAGTCTTAAAAAGTGATTAAAATGCTGAAATTTATGTCTCTAGAAACGTGTCTGCCCTCAGAAGACCTGCAGAAGAGGTTTAAATCTAAAGAAGATTTCAGGAGATCAGATCTACAGGATTAAATGATTATTCACCAAATTCAGTGACTGTATAAACAATGCAAATCTTTCTTGAAGGCAATAGTCATTGCACAGCCTTATTCCATAGCTCAGTTTACTTCCCAGTGCTGAAGATGCTTGAAGAGGAACTCACATGTACACAAACACTGTTGTTCCTTTTCACTTTAATGTCTTACTTTCATGGATTCAAGCACATTACAGATGTCTTGATACCTAATTAGAATAATTTATTTTTTGCATAATAACCAAAACATATTTTTTAAAAAAAATGGAAATTTCTGTATCATTCTCTTTGAGATCATACCAATGACTTTACCTGATGTTATCTTTTCATTATCTTATTTTCTTGATAAAGTTTGGGCCATCTTTATCAGAAAAAAAAGAGGCCAGCAGAGAATGGGAGAAGGTGGATAATTCATTATTCACCTACTTTTCAAGAAGATTTACCTTTAAGTCTTTCTAGTTGTTCCATCACGACAGACATGTGAAGGATTGATGCTGCTTTTTTCTCCAAGTAGGAACAGTAAGACCAAGTCTATGTACATCTGTTACATAGCAACTAAAGCACAACTCCATGCAACCAAGTATTTGATGCTTTGAATCCAAAATTAGTGGAGCAGAAGGTGGTACAAGGGTCCAGAGGTAGTGTTGATAGTTGGAGCTTTGGCATTTCTGCAATACAGAAACATCACCGGCACATCAGGCACTTGCAACCCTCTCACATTGAGGACATGTCCAGGGTAGTTCAGAGCTGTCCTGACTGCCTTGTGCTCTCAATGGCTCAATATGAACCCAAGCTCTTGATTCCTGCTGACCATAAAGCTACACACCTCTTGTCCTTATTATTGGCTAAGATACTTCCTGGAAAAAAAATTATGTTCAGTGTTCAGAACAGGTCCCTCCTGCTTGGAAACTTATTTTTAAGCACTCCACAGAGGTGGCAAAAGCTGCTTGAAAACTCATCTCTGATGTCTCATCTGGAGGTACACTGGGTTCTTTCTGGTTAACTTGAAAATAGCAGAGAGGACCAACCTGAAATTACACCACAGGAATAAAATTCTCCAGGGACTTTTCTGCTGACAGATCTATTTGGAAATACTGCATATTCTGGCTGTGTCCCATCACTCTCCAAAAGCTAAAAGGAGCAGATGTCCTGAAGTGGCTAAGCAGCACAATGACTCCTCTACACCGCAGGATCACCAGATGTCCTCTGCAGGCAGCCTAAAGATTACTCCTCAGTGCTGGGCCACAGGAAAGAGCTGAGGATCTGGCACGGCTTTAGAAATTATTTCCCTCATAAGTGTATCCTGTGGTTTTTCTTTTCTCCCAAAACAGAGTTTTTTTGAAAATAAAGCCTTTAAAATATCCAGGCAGAGATGAGTGTGCAAGCCTCCTTTATTTCAACAATCTCCAGGGCTGGGAGTTCTATAATGCCAACAAAATTGTTCCCTAAACTGGAAGGACCCAGTTTTCTCTTGGCTGTCTGACCCAAATGTCATTAATTCCAGGTTAAGTGCAAAGATCTTGCAGAAAGGATGACAGCAATACCTCTAAGCAACACATTACTGAAAAAAGAAAAGGGTGGGGAACAAGCCTCAAAGGGATTCCAACACGAAGTGAAGAGGAGTTGAGACAATGAGACCATAAGATGCTACCCTTGTGGGACAGTGTGAAAGGCTGAAGAAACTTAGTTCATTACCAAGAGATGTTATTCCAAAAGCCCCAAGAACCCTTGTTACACCTGGGCTGCTGGCTCTGGACCTTTCTGTTAGGGCATCACTGTTGTCCAGCCCTGCTGCTTTCCCGCATGACCTGGTCCAGACCACGTACACCTCACAGAGATCAGCTCAGCAGTTCCAACCCAAACACTGTCCTATTACATCCAACTTACCCACAAGTCAAACATTATGTTAAAGTGTCAAACATTATGTTAAAATATCAAGCAAAAGCAACCCATGAAAATAATAAAAACTGTGGAACTCTGACTGAAAAGACAAAAAGTTCAAATTAGTTCTGACTTTCCACAATGAATTTTCCAGAGGCCTGACTGCTGACAGAAAACATTACCCACTTATCTTCTTCCATCTTTATTTGGAATGGATTTGAAAATTAGGGTTGATATTCCTTTGTCAGAACAAGCCTTCTGTTAGGGATTTTACAGGTGCTCTAGGGATCCTGGAAAAGTGCTCACTTTTTGTACAATTTATCTGGAGAAGCAACCTCAATTTTACCAGATGATACTATAAACTGAGATGAGAAAACAATTTACTCTTGTTTTTGCTTTGGATTTTATGATTCAAGAAAATAGTGAATCTACACACAGGATAAGGGGAATCTAAACAGTCAAAAAAATGCTTGAAAATTTAGATCATTGCCAGAAAATAGTTGCAAATATATGTAGTTAAATGCATGTCTATATATACAACAGTATTGTTTTTATTGTGTAAGAATCTACATTTACATACATTGCTCCATGCAAGATTCATATACATGTCTCACAAGAAAGTTCAAGGACACAGGGGACAGCATCCCACGCTAACTGCTGAAGGGGGGCAAAAGCTGGAGGGTAAAACTCCCCATGGTTGCCCAGGCAGCCCACCATGCCTGCATTCTGTGCACACAGACCCAGCACAAAGGCGTGTAACTTCGAAGGGGAAATCTGCTTATGGCAGAGATGAACATTGCCAGTCTGACCCAGGTCTCCTCACTGGATGCCTTCTGGACCCCCAGGTGCATGCTGTGCCTTGGCAGTGCCATGGGGCATTGGAGTATTCCTTTCAAGCCAGTATTTTTCACAGCACCCATTTCCTCAGAAACACTGGAAAATGGATACTGCTTTGGAACACAACAACCATCGAAGTTTAAAAAAAAATTAAAGAAAATAAAAGGTCTTTTATACAAGCAGAAAGTTCCAGTTTTCTTGACCCAAGAGACTCAATGACACCAAAGCAGGCACCACCTTCACCTTATGAGTGGTGCAGCAAATGAGTGGCTGGTCCTGTCAGAAAGGGAACATGAGTAGTCCTGAAAGCCTTATAGTGGATCAGCACAATCAATTTCTCACTAAATTAGATTTAAACTGTAATAACAGACTTATTTTGCATTCTATTAAAGCAAAAGGTGCTTCTAAATATAGTTCTGGCACACAAGCTCATACGCCATACAGGAATAGTATTGACTGGTAATAATTTTTTTTTTTTTTAAAGACAGCAGATGCATTCTTTGTGTAATAACAGGGCAACATGTATAAATAAACATGTCTGCATAAGATATTGAGGAGATCAAAGTAATCCTTTTTCCTCTCTGTGACTGGAGTTTGGATAGGCATCTGAATGAATGAATAACTTGCAGCAGTCAGAGATGCTCTTTTGTCCTTTACTTCACTTGATCCATCCAAGAAGGAATATAGAACAGAAAAAGTCTTAACGTAGTTGTGACCTTGAAATTTTCCGCTGTTTTAATTAAGTTCCAGAGTCCAGTAAAATCTGTCACACTTTCCCTTTGAAAATAAGGCAGGTTTGTCCTTCAAGGCGGTTTACCTGGGTTGTTAATACAGCTCTTACCCAAAGCTGGGTTAAGTAACGAGGTAAGACTAGGTGTGCTTCTCATCTTTTGAAGTGGGTGGAAAGATTCTCATGGGCTTCAGAGGGCTCAAAGTCATAATAGTAAATGTAGGCTCACTTGTATTTGTCCCTTTTCCTCCGCTAACTGCTCCATATTTTTGGTTGTTTTTTGTTTTGTTTTTTTTTTTGGTTTGTAGGTTGTTGGGATTTTTTGTAATCAGAAGAGGGAGAAAGAAGTAGTATGCTCCTTCTTATGTATATTTGGGTTTAGTCCAGGAAAAACATGTTTTTACCACCCTTTGGATAAGACAATGTATTTTCATTAGAAGAATGAGAAAAAGATCAGAGGCAAACAAAAGCTGAAATAAAGCTGCAGAGGGGATTCACTAGGTGATGCAAAAGGAGAGGGCAGACTGGAACAAAGGAGATGAGATGAAAGAGAACAGAAATGATGGCATTAAGAAAAATAGGTCAAAATTCAGAACATAATTTCCTTTGTTAGAACATTATTGAAGTCAACAGTCTTGCATTAGATTTAAATTAGCAAAAACAAGGGCAGAATCTGACTGAGACTGGCACACTAAATGGTTAGTCTAGCCCTAAACAGTGTCTTCTGAGAAGTTTTAAGGACTAATCCCTCTTGGTTTTGTCCACTCTTATTCAGGAGCAAGAGCTGAGCCATGAGATCAGCAACTGGTGAACGCTGCAGAATCCAGTGGGACCATTTTTGTGGGAATGGCTGCTGTTCCCAGAGCTTTCCTTTCTTAAAAGTTCTCTTTTAAGACTAACACTTGAAAAATTCTGATGTCCTAAGAGACAAATTGACCTTGTGTTTTAATTTGATGCACCTTTAGAGGTGACATCTGCATTTCAGTGTGAGGACAGTAGTGCAGCCCAGGTGGGTGATTTGGCAGCACAAAGTAGCATATGAAGGCTTTAGTTCTTGGCTGCACCTTCATCATTAACACCCAGTGCTCTGTATGGGGAAACAGCTCAAATGGGTTTGGCGTAAATAAGAGGTAAGAAAGGCCAAGTGAGTGGAGATTCCATAGGTAAACTACATTGTCTACAAAGGGAAAGCCTTTGGCATAGTAGATAATATTTGAGATTAATTAACAGTTTGCTTAATAAAGCTGCAGCCAGACATCTTTCATCCAAACACCTTTGTAGAGCACATTTACATCAGAGCTGTGGGCAATTACCAAAAGTGCTATTACATAATAAGAAAACAAAACTCATTTATGAAATAATATGCATGAATTAATGCATGAAAATAAAGAATAATAAACTTAATATAACATAAAAATAACTGTATAAGGCAGACACTTTTGACAAGATCTCCTGGACACTTAAAAAGCACAATAAACATCTGTTTTATATCTGAATGCCAAACCTTAAAAAACTTGCTCTCTTGTTAAAAGTCTGGCTCCTTATTTTAACAAAATTACCAGGTGTTTATAAGATATCATTCTCTTGTGAAACAATAGTAAACAGGAGAGACACAAACCCCAGTAAATCGAGAATGCAGGCTGCCAGGATATCATGGGTGAGCTTCAAGCTGCTATGCTAGTCAGCATTGCTGCAGTGACAGACGTATATCGACCATTTGAAGGAAAAGTGAATGAGTTTAGGAGAACAAGAATAATTGCCAAACAACTCATGCTTAAACACAGGAAAAAAAGAACAAAGAACAATGGAAAAGTGAAAAAAGAGGAGTTTTAGTGGAGGGTGTCTAACTTTGTTTTATTATTCTTTTTATTATGTCTTTACTGGAATACAATAGAATGAATGCTCTGGACTGTAAAATAACACCATTCAACAGAAAATGGATTAAATTCAATCAGAACATCTTTTCTGATCATTTTATTACATATGAGCAATGTCTGTGATTATGTCTGTCTTTTTGGCAGAAACCACCAAAACATGCCATGGCACTGTTGCATAACACATAAAGCCTTCTCTCGCTTGCATAGATGTAGAAATATATATGTCAAATTAGGCAAGGGTTAGACAAATGAGCAATGAAAAAATCTAGAAATATGATAAGAAAACTATGGAAATATGTGGTTTTATGGAAAAAAAAAAGATTTTTCAGGAGTATCCTCTCTATCCTGCAATTCCTTGAAATGGTATGAACACATTAATGAATTGCTTAAATCAACAATGCTATTAATATTCTAGATAAGACAAAAATTATATATTGTTTATAGACACATCCAGACACACACAGAGACTGTACTCTTTAGTATTTAAAGTAAAAAAAAGGTGATATAATAATATGGCCCAAAGATTATAAACTCCCTTGCATCACATTGCCCAGGATGACATTGTTAAAATCATTTTATTAGAGATGAATATTTTTATAACAAAGAGCTCATGCACTGTAAATCCAAAGGCTGTTAGGGAACAGTAGAAATATGCAATACTGCCAGAAACCAGAGAGTGCAAGCAGAAGTAGTTACAGGTCAGTTATTCTGCCATTGGTCCTAAGCAAAGTAATGGAAATCTTGTACGGTCTTCGATTAGTACAAAATTAAAGGATGAGAGTATAATTGGTGCCAGTCATGATGTCAATATTTAAAAATAAGTCTTGCCAAACACTTTGATGAAGGCAACTACACAGGTAGAAGACTTGCATAAGACATTTGGCTTAGTACCTCAGTGTAGCCTGATTAAGGCATTAGCCCTGAATAAAGCAGGTTATGGGAGGAGTGACACACGAGGACAACACCAGCACATGGAAGCATATGCCAGCGTCCTGCCTGATACTGCCCTTGTGTGCAGCCAGGCTAACCACTGACAGGGAAAGCATGTGGGAAAGGAGGCCACAAACAGTCTACCATCAGAGGACCATGGCAAAAAACCCAGCAAGAAACAGGAAATCCTGAAGGCAGGGGCAAAGCCCTCCTAACTTCAATAAGCAGAGTTTGTCATAGAAAGTTTGTAAAGAACCCAAACCTGAGGAATCTTCTGCAGAGCTTCCAGCAGAACATGTATTATGAAACACATATTTAAAACCTGGATGGAGATCAGTGTCCAAAAATCTGAGGTTCAGTGCAGAGTAATGAACAGATTCAGTTCCATTACAGAGAGAGCATTTGGGGGATTAGTGGCAAAATATACAGACTGATGCCTGAAGGTTGCAACAGGACATCTGAATCACAGTGCATTCCAAGTCCTACAAAACAACTAAGTCTAGTCCCTGCAGATTTTGTGTACGTTCATCACAACACAGATGCTTTCATGTCTCATGTCTCTTGGGAACACTATGTGTTTTGTCTGCTTTGTTACTTAATGATTTGTAAATGTTTAAAACTTGGCTGTGTTGCTACTTTGCTTGTGGGTTCAAGAAAAGACAAGAATCCATAAACCTTTGATCCACATGCTACAAATGCACTAGGAAAAAAAAAGAGAAAAACACAGTGCTGTCAACAGGAAGATATGAGTTGGTTTGTAATGAATGAGGATAATTAGTTCCAAGAGATGTGATATGGGAATTTTTTTTCCTTCTGGAAAAATATATTTCTTTATTAGAATAATTTTTATATACAGTATTTTAGAGCAAATTTTGTATCAGATACTTGTTCTGGTCATACTACAAAAAAAAGAAAGGATGTTGAGTTTCACAGTTAACTGCAGGAAAGAAAATTGTTATTAATGTTTTTATTAGCTTTAATAATCTAAAAGATTATTAGATCTCTTTACAGCTACATTTATAAGTATCACGTTTCAGAAAGTATGGGCTACAAGTTTTGTGCACCTCACTTTAAGGAACTCAGTCTGCCAACAAGAGAAACAGAAAAGTTACATTCAGAGGCATCTCTATCTTACTACAGAAGTTTATCCAGCAGAACATGCAGCTGTGTGACAGACAGCTGCCAAACCGGCAGGTCCGGCTCAAAGGCAGTAAGCGACTGTCTGATGATGGTGATGTTCCTTCACCTTATCTAGATGGCTGTGAATTTAGTGCTACAGAAAAGCTGGGCTCCTGGTCCAAGCCAGTTGTCTTGGCTCCCTCTATAGTCGAAGGAAAGAAATAGGCACTTCTGAAAGGCAACTGATCCCATGTGCACCAGCCATCTGCCTTCGCTGGAGTGACATGTCTTGATCCCCAATGGCTCTAGAAGGAACCTTGATGGGAAGCTTAGCCTGGAACTTAAACCTTCAACAGCCAACATCAGATGAAGTGGATAATATTGAGTGGTACAACTGATACATATATATATTTAAAACCAAAATACAACCATGCCCATTAATTTAGTCACATGGGTCAGGTTTCAAAAATCCAGATAAGTACTTGAGATTTGACTCAGGCTTTATAAATAACCATTTCATATTTGAGTCAAACATAGCTACAAAGTGAAATGTGAGAATGTTGCATATATATCTGAGAGGAGTGTTATTAAAATATCTAGCTAAGAGGGCAAAATGAGGGGGGTGATTTAGAGCTTTCCTTGACTCAAGGGAGGCATGCAGCAAGCTCACATTTTGCCTACAACCCTCTCCAAGAAAATGGGAGGATGGTTGTTCTCACTATTTCAGCTTTGGTGCAGGGGCTTGGCAAGCTATAATTTGAAAGTAATTGCGGTAATTGCTGTAACTACAAAGTTAACGCACACAACCTTAATTTTGTTCACATAAATCCATGCCAGTAATGGCACCATCCATCATTTTCTGTTAAAACAGGAACAGGTGTTAATCTCCACTCAGCAATGGGTGCAATGTGAGTGAGCAATAAGCAAAGTGCCAAAAAAGAAAAACCACTGTCAAAGCTCTGCCACAGAAAAATAATTTCCAGTAATACGTCTGTAATTGGACTCAACTAAAGAATGAAAAATGATTTGACTTTCCAGTGACAGGGATTGTTAATGAACTCAATTTTTCTCTTCCACCTTGATTAGCTTTCTGTAGGAAGATCCATTTTAGCTCTGTACAATGCAGCTTGGGGTAAAAGACACCCAGCTGCTGTAATCTTGTCATTCCTCCCACTTGCAGAAAAGCAATTTTTTTTCTTCTTAGATAGGCTGCTGAACTATTACCAAGTTTTCAAACATAATGGAAAACAGTGCAGAATAGAATTTAATAGATCTTTAACATCAGTTTTGCTATTTTCCTGGTTTTAACTGCAGCCTGATAGGATTTTAAGTCCCTTGTACATCCTGTACTCCCAGGCACATAAACTATCCTCCCAGAGATCTGGATACCACTCATAAGATACCCTTGCCACTCACTACAGTATTGAGTCTTCTGCTCACTGCCATACAATGCTACCTTCCAGAGCAAACAGATAGCCAAAATATCCCATGGGTTGATTGTGCAAACTAGTTCATTCAGTAGGACTCAGTTTATCAACAGGGCTCATTTTAAGCAGGTAGCAAAGCATTTCCCATATGCAACCAGGCTGTTGTACTGCACTGTTAGTTCACACTGAGTATTTGAGAGAGTTCCAAAGGCAATGCCAGGTGCACCTGGGGGGCTTTGCCTCAGTACGTGAGTGCACTGGTGCTGCCCAATGCTCACACCTCTTTTACCAAAAGCATGCACAGCCAAGAGGCATTTGGATTAAAAGCAGCCCATGATCCTGATCTTGTCAGTCCTATAGCACACACCACAACAGAACAAGGTTGACTACATGCTCTGCCTCTTGCTCCAGCTGATGAGGGGATCTACAGGCCTGACTGGAGAAGCTGAGTGAGGTGAATGCAAGCACAAAACATGCCCAGTTGGAAAGGTGAGGTGAAAACAATGGGAAGACTTTTGTAGGCAGGAAGAAGCCTCAAGGAGGTGAGTCAGCTTTTGAGTAGCTTCATGCTTCTGAGAAGCTGGTCCTAGAGGATCTGGTGAAAAAAAAAAACAAGAAGAGTGTGATAAGAAAGACCAAAGCATTTTTCCATAAACAATTCATCATAAGCAGTTTACAATGGAAGGTCTGTCTTTCTCCCTTCCACAAAAGGGGGAATTGAGGCACAGAGGAAGGTTTTGAATATATGGTTATAATATTGACTACATTCTTCAAATTTGCAAAGAATTGCCATTGTTGTGCTCTCTAAAGAAAATCAGTAAACAGAACTTGTAACTCAATGACTATAATCAAAAATTAAATTATTGTGAGGCATAAAAGTAAGCTGAAACATTAATAATGACATGAGATTGAAAGCTGCAATACATTGTGACTTACGGTCAGTGAAACATTCTATATTGGATATTCTTCATATTGTATTATGTTCCAATCTTATACAGATAGTTGATAATATGTTATAAGAAGAACATAAAATTAGCTAAAGTGATAAAACATTTTTTATTGTATTGCATTTCTTCCTAAAAAGAAATGACATGTAGTTTTTTTAATCCATTGACATTTGTGTTTATATAAGCAAATTTCTGCAAAATAGTTCATATGTGAAATGCTTTTTCTCATAGAAAATGCTTCAGTTTAAGCTTTATCTTAAGTATTGTCTGTGTTGATACTATATTGAGTGAGTTCTATGCTGTGGAATCACTGTTATGTCCAGTGACATCAGCATAGACCATGTCATTAATTTAAGGGTTCACTGCTCAACCACATGTTTAGCTTTCTGGGTTGAAGGGTTGGAGAAATTTATTCATGTTGCTAACAAAGGATGAATGGAGATTTGGGCTGGCAAAGCACAAGTGCTGTTTGGAAAAGATGTGTTATTCACATTGTACACAAAACTTTCATGATATACAGATATATGGATGAATTGCTATGTATACAACTGATATAAATACACCACATTTAAATATTGTGTACTCTTTATGTGCCTGTCAAAATGAGACCTTGTAAGACAAAATTCCAGGTAGTGATCAAATGCTTTAACCAAGCAGTGTGCTCTGAAGAATGGATTTTGCCTTAAATGGCAGAAGGAAGATGAGTATTAACAGAGGAGAAATAATTTAACTGAAGCTGCCAAAGTACAGACTAGGTCACATATTTGCTATCAACAACTTCAATGTCTGCAGACATATGCAGTGATGGAGAAGCAGAAGGGAGAAACGCCCCTGGCTCAAGCACAGCTGGAACCTCCCAGGGAAGGAGTCAACACTCCCCAACACACACCAAGCTCCCAGGGCTGGGGAGGACAGAGAGTACAGGGCTAAAAGTTGGCAGTCACTTATCAGCAAACGAGCTAGGGACAAAAGATATCTAAGCACAGAATTACATTTTCTTAATTCCAAAATACAGACTGCTGGTGCATACAGCCCTCTTGAACAGTTAGGAAGGAATTATGTAGACTCTCCCTGCAGGATAGAAGAGCTGACATAGTCACAATGCTGACATTAAAAATGAATTCACAAATGTTACATATAATCTGGGAAATGCAAGAAAGAAACGAAAAGTGTTGAGATGGAAATATAGTTTTTGAATGTGAGTTAGTAACTAAACCCCGTTCTCTTGATTTGTATTAATGCATAACTAGTCATACCCAGGGAGTGCCTTCAACACCTCTGGGGATACAGTTTAACACATTATTAGCAAAGAACCTATTGACATACAAAAGGTATGTTCTACATGTTTCAAATACTGAGAATTTCATGTACTGAGAAATAGAGCCAGTTTTAAAACGCCAGTTAAAACTGAGCTCAGTGTAGTGATCCTGCTGGTGTGAAGGGATGTGGGTCCTCTGGTTTCAGAGAAGAGGTGCCTGTGTGGAACACCTGTTGTGCCTGATCTTCACGCATGGTCTCCCCTTGAATTCACTGGATTTGGGATCACCCCATGGATGTGGATAATGGATCTGCTTCATTGGAAACTTCAGCCTTGGAGAAAGAGCAAGAGTTAAGCAGTGCACCTGGAAACCGAAGCAGGAAATGAAACTTTTTGCAACACAGAGAAAAAAATGTGTATTGGTTATGTTTTTCATATAACTATAACCAGATATTGTAGATATTCCTTCAGCTTCCCAGTTGATCCTTACAAATTAATCAATGAGTGAAGGCTTTCCCAAGTTATCTTGTTTCGGTTTGTTTTGGTTTATAGAAGTAATTAATTTATTTTCCAAAAGAACTCTGAACTGCAAAATCAACATACATTTTTCATTTATCAGACATCTAATTTAAAACCTGATATTAGAACTGGAGATATCAAAAGGAGAACTAAAAAAAGAACCTTTCTTGTTTTGTTGAGAAAATCCTAAAATGCAAAAACTGTGAATCACAGAGATGGCCTTAGAGTTGACAAACAAAGAAAAATCAGGAAATTTAAATGTAAATTCCACATTCCTTGTCAAGAACAGAAATCTAAAAGAACATATCAGAAGAGTGGGTTATTGTTCATTTTCCCGAATCCTCCATGAATAAAAATACCCATTTGCCAGATAGTAGGAGGGTGCATTTATATTGGTAGTGTATTATTGTTATGCACTCAACTTTAACTTCATAATTATTTTCTGTAAAAATGTTGTCAAATGACTGAAATTTTAACTCTGTGTTTCCCAATATGCATATTTTTTCAAATGTCTTCCACTGCTGTATTTATTGTTCCAAGTATTACCTTTTTTTAAATAATAGCTTTCTATACACAAGTAGATTAAATAAAAGAAATTGTGTACGGAATGTGAGCTCTCATCATACAAAATGTTTCTATGCCTCCAGCTTTAGAGATAACTTTACAAACATAGATTACTTCAGTAATTAATTTTCCTGAATATATTACATATCATTGCACAAATTTGTGGGGAGCATTTGTTGTATGAAGCAGTGAAAACATATACAGGGTGTCCTAGAATTGACAGAAATACACCTCCAGCACTACAGTAATTTTTTGTGGCTATGAAGCTTTTTGACTTGTGTGAGCTTCAGTGCTGTCGTTGCATTTTCAGCTCTTTGGTGGACTTGAAACTTATAAAATTAACAGTAACACTCTCTACATGATACTCTGATTAGTTATCAAATGCACATGTCCTAGACATGGAAGCCATTTTTTCATTTCATTTGGATCACTGCACCATACTTTTGTCAGAGTGAATTTTAGACCTTGAGCCAGAAGCAGCCTGGTGCCATGGGGCTGGTGGTGTCAGCAAGAGCACGGCTCCCCCTTGGGCACAAATGGGCTGTGGACCCCCCATGGAAACTTAACATTGTGTTGTAAAAGAGATATCAATAAAGTGAGAGTGAATTACAGAGAATTTGGGGATATGAAGAAGGGCACTAGATATGGAAATCTGGGATGGGAAATGGAGTAATACTGAGAGCATTTATTTAGCCTTTTGGAGTCAAATGATGATCCCATAGAAATCCATAGTAACTCTTCCAAAGCCTTATGCGAGGCCTGGATTTCATCTTCAAGAGCCAGGAGTACCCTACAGCAAATATTTTCTGTGAGGACAGAAAAGAAAAAACAATGCAAGTACTCCTAGCATACAGACTGAATAGATTAAAGACATTAAATCCTTCAGAATACAATAAATTTCCATCTTTTTATTGTTAAAAATAGTGCACTCATGTGTTGATATGTGCAGCTAAGGCATTTCTTCCCTTATTTTCTTTCTTTTAAATATTGCATGATGACATCAGCTAACACTGTATCACTTCTCAGGGACTTTGTGCAGAATCTCAGTGTTTACACTAACAACGTAATTTAAGAAAGTATATTATGTAAATCCTTGAATCTCCTAGGGTCTAGGAATGAAATGTAATGCTAATTTGATTTAGTAATTTGTTCTCTCTCCCCAGAAACACACAATTACTGCTTTTGAAAGACTTTTTTTCTTTTTCCATCACACTAGGACTAAATTGAAAGCTGAGTCGGCAGCAAAGCCCAGGCTGGGAACATTGAGGAGCTCTGCTACTCAGGCTCCTACCAGCCAGAACACAGAGTGCTGGGAGATTTATTCCTGAAAACGGAATGTTCATTATCTCTCTCTCTCTTTTTTTTTTTCCTTACAAGAAATGGAAACAAAATAAGTCTTCTTGAAATTCCGTAATAGTAATCTAAACGTGAAATGTGAGCTGAAAATAATGTGCCTCTGTGTGTGTGTGTCTAGAAGAGAGAGCCCTTGTAGCCCTGAGCGTGTCTGTCTGCAGCAGAGGAGGCAGGAGGTTGTGTGTGTGTGTCTGTGTACAGCAGTGTAGGAACAGTTCATCAAATGAGTGGTTTCCTGTCCTGATCTGTAGATTTTCTTTCTTCCATGAAAGGAAATGGAGATAATTGATCTGACTTCCATCAGCACATAAAAGATTTTTGGAAATTTGTTTTCTGAAGGGCTATTTGAGTACATGGTGATGTGGCAAGCAGAAAAGATCACCCACGAATTCTGCAGCAGTTACAGATGCATGGTGGGCACACCCAGAGGACCTATACAGTCCATCATTTGCAAAGTATGACTTTTCTTTCTTTCTCTCTCTCTCTCCCCCTCTCTCTTTCTCCCTCTTTCTTCTCCTTTAAGGATACACGATGTCCCTCCAGGTTCAGCAGTCTGGGTTTGATTAATAATTATGAACTTCAAGCAGCAGATCTATCATTTACATTCCTGAACATGCCAACATGTGCCTTTTGTGGGGATGCCAACCAATACCAAAGCTTCAGTCATTATTGTCATTGAAAATACAGTGGTTCAATGTTTGTGCTGTTTCCTGGATTTTGGCAATATAATGTTGCCCAGCAATTTGCTGCTAGTGCCAACAACACTAAAGAACTTCATAATAAATCCTTTCTATATTTACTCAGTCCACCACTGTGTCACTGAAATTAGCATTTTACGATCTTATGCTCCAAGGAACCTATTTTCTCTCTTTTAACTCCATGCTATTATGAATACAAACAGAAAATCCTTCAAAGCATGGTTTGCTTCAGCTTTTCTGTATAACGATTGCTGTCAGTCATGTTTGTTTTCTGAAAGGATGTGAAGCTTTCAGCTTCATAGTAGATGACAGCAAAGATAAACCAAACTAACAAACAAGACAGAGTGTTTAATTTAGAGAAGTTACAGAGATTGCTTTAAAATCTTAGATACCTTTATGCAGGCTTAAGTGCAGAAAACACAATTAACAGAGAAAGATACCAAAAAGTAACAGGATCAGATCCTTCTCTGCAGTTCAGATGGGCCAACTCTGCTCATCTGAGTGACAGGCAGAGTGAAGACAGGGGGGTTGACTTCCCTGAATGAAAATCATGCTAATGGAAGAAACAATACCAGTGTAGAGGCCTTAGCAAAGGACTGTTCTCAGGGATACTCCAGCCAATGCATGATGGAAACCATGGGACCATTGGGGCTGAAATATGAGTAGTCCAGCCCTTTGCTCAAAATAATGTGGAAGAGAATAAAACAGTGCCTTCTGCACTGAAACCCTCAGAAGGGCTCTCCTGTGACCCACAACTTTGGAGTCCTGTCTAGATGGTCTGTATGGGGCCAAATTCTGCTCATTTGTGATCTTGCCAAGGGATGGTGACACTGCAGGCTTTACCTCCTGGGGAACGGAGGAGGTAGGGTCCAAGCAGGGGAGCAGCTGGTACTAAAAGGATTGAGGGAAGAATGAGAAGCAAGGATTTTCTAGAAAAAAAAGAACAGTTTGCTCTCTCTAAGGGAGAGAGAGCAGACAGCAATAGTTTTTGCTTTCGCAGTGAGGAAAATCAAAGTGGTGCTTTCTGGAAAGAGGAAGATGACTGGAGAAGAGAAGGCTTAGGAAGAGGCACACCAAGGGACCCACTGTAGCTGGATTTGCTGTTGCTGAAATAGATGCATGTTGGAATTTTTTGACTAATAGGACAAGTATCGTTGCTATCCTCTCATAACCCCCAAGAAGTTCAGAAAATCTTGCTCATTTTCTGTCATATAGCAAATCCACCAAAAACCTCTCATAGCCCAGAACAGATTATTTTGGAAACGTGCACGTGTGTGTGCATGGTCACAAGGCTAAGGCAGGAAACTGCTCTGTAATCTCAGCCCTCGTGGCAACGGCAGCTCCCACAGCACCGAGTGATGTGGGTGCACACAAGCTGAGTTACAACTTCCACAAGCACAACCCATGGTTATGAAAATCTCATGGCAGAAGCCATTTAACCCATCATGTCCTGGTGCTCACAGAGGTACCAGTGCCATGGCTGCACTAGCCAAAGTGTCAAGGCCCTGGGTAGACTCAGCAAGAGAGGAGTCTTGAGCAGTTTCATTAATCCCAGGGCAGTTTTAACAACAAGGATATCTGCAAGGAAAATAAAAATACTGTCTTGGGGAAGGGCGGGGGGTGNTGTGAGAGTATCTGATTGACAAAATAAACCAAAATAAAACTATGGGTATTCGACTCAGTAGCTCCAGTTCCTGCATCCCCACCATCCCCATCCCTTGGGCGAGCCCTGTGGATTGCAGTGGTACAGCAGCCACCTGAGGACACTGTCACTGCTTTGGCAAAGTGGAGCTCTGTGCAGCACAGGATGGGAATAGGTGACTCAGCTGAGAGGCTACTAACCTGCAAACAACTTTATCTCAGGTCAGACAGACAGCAATTTGTAAGCAACTTCCCGGCAAAATCTACAGTTTTCTTTCCGTAAGACAGGGGAGAGAGCAGGAGTTTCTTACACTGAATTGTACACTGTTGCACTCAGCCATCTATGGAGCTGATTTTTTTTAAGTGTGATAATGAAAGAGGCCCCTTTGATTTAGAGAGAAAGTACTTCATCCAGTTGAGTTGTTAAGGCAGTAATCTAGTTTTTCCTCTGCTTTGGAGTTTTGTCATGTTCATGTAGGAGTAGTGCTTTCTATAACTTTAGTTTAAGCACCCACAAGTGATAGAAGGGTGTGGAAAACATTAATAAAGACAGAAAGAAAAAATGTTAATGCCATGCTGCTTGCATAGCTGGCTGGCCATGTAGCTGTATATGCTGCGTATGCAGTCAGCTATATATCAAATGTCATACATGCAGTAGGTGAAAACATTGGACCACGTATACAAAAGCGCCCAGTTTCTGCCTCTGCTGGATCTTCTTCCCCAGACAGAGGAATTCAAACTTCCAGAAACTTTGGAAACACAGCATAAAAAACTTTAAAATCAAAATCAAAAGAATCTGAAGAACCAAAACCCACCCTCTTTTATCATTTCTGCTTTTTCTATCCTAGATATGCTGTTCAAATTCTTTTCTGGGTTAGATCAGTTGAACTCAGTGTGTCACTGCTGGAATTCACATGGAAAGGCATTTCTGTTGCCATTATAAAACACATCAATCTCTGGAGTAAAGAAGTCTCTTCTGGCATGACACACCATTGTGGCTGAGTTCTGCTTACAGAAGGACGTGTCGGCTCCTTCCTGGCGGCACTGAGGACACAGGTACAGAACGTCAGAGCATCGGCTGCTGCGTCTGGCTCGAGGTGACCCGGCTGAATGGGCTGGTGCGGTTTGCAGCTCATCACAGCAACTCCACCGAACTCCACGACGGGCCTCCACATTTTATGAGTTTCAACAGTAAGCAGAGTCTGAGCCCTAATTCTGTAGACTTGTGGTGTGACCAGAAACCACCTCCTTTTCTGCTTCTGATTTTCCTCAGTAGTAAGGAAAACTGAGCTACAAGAACAATATTTCACCAACAATTTCTTCTAAAAGTATTCTAATAAAAACATCCTGAAACTAGCATTCATCTGCTTTCGGGTTTTTTTCTGTTCTGAGCTTTAAGATGGTGGTTTAAAAAAGTGGTTTCAATCTTAAATTAGAGAGCACAAAAAAGAGTCAAAAGTATCACTGAAAACAAAAAAAAACAATTTGCCCTTTCACTTATGATTAAAATACTATTCAATTAGTTATAGCAGTCTTTCCCTTAATTTGCCACTAAATGACAGGGAAAACATCTATAAAGCAGGTTCTGGGCTTGTAAAAATCTGAATTCAAGCAACTAGAAAAAAAATATATGCAGACTTTTCAGGTCCTCTGAGATACTGGGGAATACAGCAGGTGTCAACATTGTTTTAATTTATTTTGTCTGCTTCCATCTGTGCTCACTGCACTGTCGGCCTGTTGCGATTTTGTATTTGTTATTTCATGCCTCTACTTCTCTACTTATGTTTTCACTTATGGGACCTCATCCATTTCACAAACCACTACTGCAGGAATGATGGAGATGTCTGCTGAAAGATATGAAATCCCTGTGATGAGTGTGGCAGTAACTATTCTCACTGTGACCACTGGGAGGAAATTTCCTGGAGCTGGTTTTGGCCACTGCTCCTCAGTTGACATCTTTGGTAGAGTGGCAACAATACAGGTTGAGTTGGTCCTAAAGACATTTGTTAACAGTATACAAATACACTTTTAAGAGATGTTCTCCTTCTATTATTCATTATGCAGTTGTTGCGTGGGTAAGTAGAGAAAAAATATAGGTTATGTTGCAAATCACTGATTTACAGGAGAACATCTGTTTTACCACTTTGTACCATACTTTCATTGATTTACCTGGAAATATTGGTTCTAAACCTTTGTCTTTCAACCGTGCCGATGAGTACACCAGGAGAGATTACAGATGTGTCACTGTGTACCCTCAACACTCTTTAAGGTACACAGGAATGTAATAAGGTAGTAGGTGTGGTCACTTGGCTGTTAGCACTGGCTGTAGCATTATCAAGGACTTTCTGCATGGTGGAGATGATTTTTCAGAACTGGCTTTCATAGCATGTCATGAAAGGGTTATTTTTGAAGCAAAGCTCCCACAGGTGCAGTCTTGCCAGCCTGGCATGGAGGGAAGAAGTTCCCTGTAACTTACAAAAAGAAAGGTGGTTTATGCTACTGCTGAAGGCACCAATCAGGTATTGGGAAGCCTTGTGTGCCTGACTCGCTGGCAGGGACTAATTTCCAGCAAGCCTCGAAACATTTCTGAGAAACCTCATGAGTCATGAAGATCCCTGCAGGTGATCAGAGTAAGCACTACTTGCCCATGACCCCTGGGGTGAGCAGAACGCAGTGCCAGCACATTTCAGCAAGGAGGGCTCACACCTGACTCTGCACCAGTCCAGCTGAGGAGGAGGAAGCACTGCTCTCCAGCAGGAAGGCATGTAGGTAGGCAGGGCTGAAACACAGTGTGTTCCAGTAATTTGGGATGACAGGGGAGACATTGCAGGTTATTATATCTAGCTTACATTGGAGCTCTGTTGTGTCTAACTTGTGAGATATTCTGGGGCTCAGTACTCTTGCCCCAAAGCCTGGGAGGAAATGTAGGGGGAGAAGGTAGCAAGAAGGAACAAACCCACTCCTATATTCACACACCCAACACAGAGACCAGGCCACATTTGGGACTGATTTAGAAAACTATTTGGCAGCATCTGTGGAAAAATGGAAGATCAAATGACACCTTTCTCTAATCTAGGTGATTTCTGCAAGTTAAATATGAAGCATCCCAATCAGCCACAATGATAACCCTTCTGCTGTTGAGCTCACATGATCTTTGTTTGATGTGTATGTGTGTGGATGTATACATCTGTATCCACCTTGAAAAAGGCCCTTATCAGTACAGCCTCAGAAATTTCACAGTGGAGATGGAAATCCCTCTTAGAATAATGTGAGCCTGTAGCAATGGGTTGCTCATTTTAGCTACTGTTGGAGACCCAATAGTGCTAGTCCATGGAACCCCTCTCTTCCCATAAGCACCTGAAAAATAATTGGGTTAGAATATCAGCCTTGACACCTGAGTTAGAGGTAAAGCATCCTAAGCTCTTCTGTAGGACAGAGTAGAAGAACCTCAATGGAAGAGACAATTCCATAAGATCATTCCTCAATGACCATTCCTGCCTCCTGTGATGATTTTCAGTAAACGAATATTCTCAGAGACAACAATTCTGATATGAAAAAAACCACAGGACAGAAAGGTATTGCTGTCCCAATATAGGATAGAACTGTAGCCTGTGTGTTTTTATTAGAGCTGAGAGTTTAAGAAAAGAGCCCTGTAATGTGCATGTCCCCCTGGTGAGTTTATGCATGCTCCCACAGCTCTAATAAAAACATACGATGAAGGTAAATTAGGGCAGACGACTGCTTCTGTCAACACCGAGCAAACAGCATCTTTACGGTTTATGTGTGACTTAGAATTCAAGAATGCAGACTTTGTTTTTCATTGATGGGCTTGTTAAAGAAAATTCTTTGATAGTTCCAGAGGAAAAAGAAATTATATAGAAATGTGAAGAGATTAAAGCAAAGAAAGAACCTTGACATCAGACAGGAGCTTGTTTGATTAGGTCACTTTATAGACGAGAAATAATTAAAAATAAAGAAGACAGATGGAGGATGTCAGGTGCTTAAAACAACATCTCCAGTCTACCAGTGCTAGTATTCATGTGAGCCAAGACTTCAGGCTTCACAGATGTCGAACGTGTCTTTTGGCTGAGGATCTCCGCAGGATGAGGAGAGGCACCAGTTTACTGGGAGTAGAATGGGGACTGTTCAAGTCTGACAGCAATGAAGAACATTTGCTGCTACTAACAAGCAGAGAAGGATCTTTGCTGACACAGTTCTGGGGAAGGCAGACAAGCTTGTCTCCAGTCTGGTTCCCTTTTGCTCCTCACCTGCTGCTGATTCTCAGTCTGCCTTTGCATTAATGAAGTGGTTATTTGCCTTAAGGAGCAACTTGTTCGAGTCCCAGGGGAGCTGCTCCTGCCTGCCTGGTGGCTGCAGTGCCGATGCCAGCAGCAGGGCAGGTGGTGGCAGATCAAAAAGAAAAACTCCCACAGAGCGTGTGGGGATTTCCTCACTAATATGCTGATACATACATTAGCTGACTGACTGACACTGCCTAAATATTTGTCCTTTACTGCTATGTTTGGCCGTGATTTTACAGCAACTTTGGTGGTTTTTGATTTAGCCCACTTTATGCATGAGCTGCTTTGACTTTTGCTTGCTGCCCATCTGCTAACCACCACTGCAGGATTGACATCGGGCCATTTCACCTGAGTTTTCTTTCTCACTGAGGAACAAATGAGTTTTCACCTCCCACCTAAGTACTGCAGTCAGTAAGAGAACATTAATGGACTTTGACAGAAATTAGGGAAGTCTACACTCCTATATTTACTTTGCACAATGCTATGTATTAGTCCATAAGGAGGAAGGAGTTCTCAGTGTCTTCACATCTCTCCAGAAGGTACTTGCATGTTTGCTAAATTCCTGCTGAACAGGGAAGCCTGGAAATGACACAAATAAGCCACTGTTTCCCAGCCAGCACCAGGTTCAGATACAGCCAGAGCTGAGGGTTTCTCCATAAAAGACCAAGACAGACTGAGACTGTTAGAGGGAAAGAAACCAGAAATGTCTATCTTTTCACTGTAGTCCTTTAAAAACTTGATACTTGGCCAGGACAGACAGTCAGGTACCAAGACTGTTCAGGTGATCCTGGAAATACGCATCAGCCCCAATCTCCATTTGTCCTCCTACATAAAATGAAATAGGTAACTTCCTTTTTTTTTAAAGTCAACTCAATTGGATCTTATGTGGTGTTTAACTGCAGTGATAAATACATATGGCTTGGGAATTCAATTATATCTAAGTTCTTCCCTAATAAAACTAGAACAGCTGGTTGCCAGATCCTCAGAGTACTTCAACTTTGTTAGGAGCATCCAGCATATTTTAAAACCATCTCTTGACCCTACAGAGGAGGTCAATGTTTCTCCTGGCAGCCCACTAGTTATTTTTTAAGTGTCTTGATTTTTTTTTGTGGCGTAATGCAATTTTACTCATTATCACTACAGATGTCAGACCAAGACAAGCAAGATTACAGCAGTAGCTGGAGCATATGGTTGAGTCATATGAATAATAATCATAAATCCTTTTTGACACTGGCCCATTATTACATCCTGATCACGTCCCCTTGGACTCTCGTTTGGTGTAATGTTTAAGTCATTATAAGGTATCTCTAGAGGTCTAGATTTATAGAGCTCTCCATTGGAGAAGCACAGTATTAGCAGTATGTTTATACAAACATAAAACACATGAATGTTATGTAACAATGTATCTGTATGTAATCATTATGGAGACATACAGGAGAAGCAATTAATGATTGGCAGTCACTAAAAGAAATGTTTCTGATGACATCTTAAAATCACAATGTAAGTCAGGATGACAGAGATGTTGCCATGACTGGGGTTCTTAAAAAAGGGAGAAAACAAAGTATATGCACATAAAGAAGCTTCCAGCACTCCCCACCCCCACCCCAGATGTAACAGAGGTACCCCAAAGCTGAGACTTTTTGATTAAGAAAGAGAGAATCTTCACTGAGATACCATATAATGGGCAGACCAAATATTTCCAAACTAAATCCAACAGAAAACTGGCAAATGAGCATCATTGGCTAGCACCATTGACTCAAATGTGTTGAAAATGACTTCATTTTCAATCTCCAGGCCTGGCCAGCTGTCTTTACTGGAAGATAAACCAAACTTGATGCAGCTGTTATCATTAAACACATTTTTTCATTGAGAAAACAGTCCTGCTCTTGAATTAAGTGCAGGAGTGTAGGAGTGTTGTAGTGGGTTTCCTTTTTTTTTTTTTTTTTTGTTAAATGGAATACTTATAATTATTGGGAGTTGATCCCCTAGAGTCAGCATGCTCCTTTTTTGTTCTTGCAAATAAGTGAAATATTTTGGTATTTGCCAATTAACAGAGCTTTTGAAACCACTTCCTATTTGAAGAAATGAAGCAGATTGTGATATACAGAAGTTATCCAAGAGGATACTTTAGACAGATGCACTAAAGATGACATCTTTCCTGTCATCAGTAAAAATGATACAGAGCATATTGCTAAGTTATTCAGCAATTTCCAAAGAGTCCTCTTTAATGCACAATAAGAAACAGATCTTGGTTGTCTTTTCATGGCTGTCAGACTTAAACAAAAACACAGAATGCACTTGCAACCATTGGTGTGAAAGGGTACTTTCAAGTACAGGCCTATTAACTGAAACATTCTGCTCTAAGATATCAAAAGACTGTTTATTTGCCACAAACTGCACAAAGTTATACTCATTTTTCTTAGTGGCAGTAAGTGGTTTTAATGCAAGTAATGGAATTTAAAACCAGAAAGTCCTTAGTACAGTTCAGACTGCCCTTTGTCCTTTGATAATGAACACCATATTAGTGTCTTGAAGAAAACCCAAACCCTTAAAACAGGATACGATATTTCAGGATTTTGAACTAAGTGACCAAAACTACTACTGGAAGTTGATTGTATTTAATTACATATAGACAGAAGTCTCATACCAAGTTCCAAGCTCTCAGTTATGCCCAGCAGTAAGAAGAAAATGAAGATGGACTAACATATTACGAATTAGAAAAATATGCCAAGGAGGAACAACCTTTGTTATGAAAAAAAAAAGTTATGTCTGATATTTGATATCAAGTGTTGTGTTTGCAAAACAGGCAATAGGGAAAGGAAGAGAGGGAAAAGCAAAACAGGGGACTGTAAAGTACAAAATGAATTCAAGGGGCTGCTGGAACCAAATGTGTTCCAATTTTAATTACCCTTACCATAAAACTTACTTGGTTAAAAAATGAAAGCAAAATCTTAAAACCAAAAATATATTTCAGCTACAAACACTGAACGGGGAAATTCCATTTGTTTGGTATGGGTAGAATTGATTATCAAAGTAAAATAGGGCAGTATTTCTTTATACAGTATGTATACTGTTTTAAAAAAAACAAATACAAAAAACATTTGTATCTAAATTGTAACATGAAAGTTTAAAGCGTATTTCCCAAGTGAACAAGCTCTGGGATACAGAAGGAGAAGGGTAGCAGATTTCCCTGATTTTACTTCCCACTAAATCGATGGGTAAAGAATACTCCTTAGATTAGAAATGTTAATTAAATTATGTCTCTGTTTACAAATTATTTAGACCAGATATGGCTGGTCCTTCTCCATATATCTCTATAGTTTACAAGATTTTAGTGAAAGATCCCAGAATGTTGATTTTGTGTAAAATGTCAAATATGCTGTGGTTTTATTGCAGATCAGAATGAGTTAACATTTGTCAAGAATTTGGCATTTTGAATTCTAGGCATTAAAAAAAAATTAAAAAGGAAGCTGTGAATACTGATTAGCTTAAGAAATGGAAAATGTGAATAGTGACCAACTCAAAGTAGTTTCAGGTGAAAAGTCTGAGGTAGGATTATTCTTGAAAGTATATTCTCCTTTATTTTGTCTACTTCACTTATAAATCAGGCAAATAAAAGGCTATTCAGTCCACCTATTTCCAGATTATTGCAGTGTTGTCTCATCTGACCAAATAGGAAACCTTCCCCTCACTTTATTTTTTAGTGCTCACCTGATTGAATTCATCCCTAAAACATCTCTGGCCCCCAAAGCTGTGTGCCAAAGGCTGCTGGAGGTGCTCAGAGGCATTTATAATAATGGCCAATCTTCGCGAACGAAGATTTGGTAAGAGCTCTCCCCACATGGGTGTGCCCTCCAAGCCTACACAGTGGATTTTTTAGATGAGGCACAGCGTGCGCAGAGCTGGCCCCACCGTTTAAGTCCTGAGGTTCATCTGCCACGGCCGAGCAAGCTTGGACAGTGACAGTATAGTCCTTGGGACTATCTACCGCACCTGGTACTGACCGGGGCTGACCCTGCTGAGCATCCGAGATCTGACGGGATGAGATGGCAGGGAGGCATTGAACTGCCGGGGACAGTCCCTACTGAAACTCAAACTCACGACCTTGGGATTCAGAAGCCAGTGTACTCTCCATTATACCATGGGACCGCCCTCAGAGGCATTGGAAGAAGCTGAAATCCCACTGTAGCTTGCAAAACTGCCTCACAGGGAGCGCTGTCACAGTTTTTGCCTCTGCTTTCTAAAGGACTAAAGTTGCTAAGGAGAAAAAAAGTTTTTGAGAACAAAATTACATTTACTTGTGATGAAGTCTCATTTGAAAGCTCCCTGGATCACATTTAAGTTTCCCATCAGCAACACCCTGCTGTGGAGGGTGACAGAGTTACAGGGAATAAATGTCACCATTTCCTCAGGTTATCTGTGTGACACTGGAGTCGAGTCAAAGGAGGCTGCTGAGGCAGAAACACACACACACGGGAGGAAAAAGAATCTGATCTGGGAAGTGGAAACTCACCTGGTGCCATGTGGGCTCACCAGGTTATTCCATCAAAGAACATAATCTTTGAATCAGAGATGGATTAAAAGCTTGCACATTTCTGGGTGCAAGGCAGGAGTGTGGTGGCAGAAGGGCAGAGGCTCCTGGGGAGGGGCAGGCAGGAGTTATAGGCAGCTGTCCCCAGCCAAAGGTGGCCGTGGGGCCATTCCCTGCACCAGATGGTCAGTGCCAAAGCAGGGAGAAGAACTTTGCCCTGCCCCAGCAGGCAGAGGCTCCTATGCCTTGAGGACGTTCTCTCCAAGTCACTGTTACCAGTTGCCACCGTGGCTGTCAGAAGAAATAGTGCTTAGAGGTGAACCTTTTGCATAAAAGTGAATAGTAAATTTTGGGTGACAATCTGGAAGAAATGAACATTAGAGCAAGGAGCAAGAAGCCAAGCTAGGGCACCATCTGTAACCCCAGCAAAGAGAAGAGAATTGGATGCGGCTTGCTGTTAATGACCAAAGCTGTTATATATTTAACAAAAATATATTTAGTGGAAGATAAAATTCTTCTACTATCATCTGGATTGCTGAAAATAATGTGTAAATCTCTGAAGATTTACAATTAAGTGATAAACAATGTTTTTCTGTGAATTAAAGGGTGTCTCTGATTCTTCTAGAAATGTGATGCCGTCTTACCATGACAAGATTTTTAAGTGCTTGTAAAATTTTCAGTATTCCTAATAAGGGATGTGTACAAGCGCTCTGAAAAGATGATAGTAGGTATAAGCAATGGACAATAGCATTGCCTGGAGGAACTAATATTTCTCAAACAGTAGTTGAAATATTTATTGGTGATCAGCTGTATATGGCTTCATACTGACCTGAAGGACAAGCCAACTTCATCCAGACACCACTAAGGGTATGAGACTGCTTTCTTGTCATCAGCAAAATGATAAACAGCAAACTATTGGATAATTCAAATAGAAGTGCTCAGAGATCACCTTTACAAAATACGAAACAGAACCCTGAGTCGTTCTTTGATGTTAAAGTTTTACAGAGCAACAATAATGTGCTCTGGATGAAGAGGGACATTGCTTTGATAAAATATATGATATTCAGTCCTACAGACCTTTTCAGCCATGGAGCACTGCATTCTTTTTACAAGACTATTTTTTTAGTGCTATAGACACTTCAGAAGAGCAGAAATGTGATGCATAATAAAGTTGTGACACACAGAAGAATAGTAAAAGACTAGTCCATATTTCCTGGCCCCAGCCAACTGACAGGGTTAAAAAGGTTAATACCCTGACACAGGACACCAGTGGCTACTGTTATATGGGGAAATCTTTTATTTTTTATGTTACTTGTCATAAGAAAAGGAAAAAAAAACATTTTAAAGCTCTTTAAATCAAGCCAAAGATACTCAAACAAACAACTCAAAAAAAATATCCAGATCTAATGGAATTATTATTTATTTTTCCGTGTAGTTTAAAGCCCAGTGCTAGTTGAAAATAATCTTCTAAAGAGACTATAAGATGTTCTTGTACATTTTACATGATGATAGTATGTTATACTTCTGCCTTTCTTTTCATAAGTTTTAGATAGTGGATTTGTTTTCATGCACACTTTCTCTTTGAAGAATACAATTTCTTGCAGTCAGTTTTTTACTTTTTAGTTTTAAAAAAGTTGGCAAAATTCTTAAGTTCAAGGTAAAATAAATATTATATAATAAAAATAAACTTTTATATTTAATGACCTAGCTTCCACTTAATTCAATGGGATTTAGATGCATAAACAGTTTTAAAAATCTAGAAGAGATTTTCATTTATCTAATCATAAAAACTCCAAATTATTTACACAGAAAGTAGCTTTATAACTTCTCTTTTTTCAACATATAATATTAACTTTGCATAAAATTTGCAAGGTCTTAGTACAATTTGGTCTTTGTATGGAATATTCAGTGAAATTTTCACTGGAAGTTATGAGCATTTGGTTTCAGAGACACAGCATTTACAAGGATTCTTTTACAAAGAGAAATTCCAGCCATTGGTCTGGTAATGATATAGTCTTTATCTCCAAAAAACAGACGAGAATATTTATGCTTGAGGAAAAGACCTGCCTGTGTAAAAGAATGTTCAGCTTTTCTCTATTCACATTTATAGGATCTCTTGCAAGACACTCCAGAATATTTTATTAGAGCTGGAAATAGAGCCATCAAAGCTGAGCTTGCCTAACCCCTCCTCACTGCAGAAACATCATTGAATAATATACCTATCCACAGAATTCTAGAGAGAGCTTTTAAAAATGTTGTTGGGTTTTTTTAACTTGGGTTTTTGGTTTGGTTTTGTATTGTTTTTAATCAGCCTTAAGGCATCTGGATTATCTGAAGAAAAATATTTACATTTTGACAGTATTTTACAGAAGGCATTTTTAACTTCTAATTCAGGTCTCTATTTACAAGGGAATATCTTTTCTCTCTCATACACTAACATGGTAAGAACTTCTAATGCATGTGCTTGCACATATTTTATATTTAATTGCAAACCCTCACATTATGACAGAGATCCCTGTTATGTGAGTAACAACAGGTTGTGCAAATATGGCATAATGCCTTTCAGAGGGCTTTGCATCTCTCTGTACATCATCTAACCCTGACAAAGAGGTGCTCATCATGACAGGGTAACTACCTCTCTGGCCGCTCACTATTCTTGAGCTGCATTGTTTCTTTCTCCAATAATAAAGAAGTAATGTCCAATTATTATTTTATCCTCAGTTATGTCCTATAAGGGGTTGGGAGAAAAATTTCTAATGAGTATAATTATGAAGAATCCAATCCAAAATTCCAAACAATTACAAAGAAAGTAGCTGTGGCAGGAGACAAAATAATGATGGGTGAGCTCCCAGCCTTCCCTCAGGGCAGGAGGTTCCGAGGAGCTGGGTGGGAGCAGGGCTGATAGGTGGGATGCCTGCAAGGAGCAGGACCCTCTGGCTGGACCCAGTACACCCTCTGGATGTTCCCAGAGCTGGGCTGGCCCGGGGGGCACAGGAGCCCTGTTTGCACAACACTTCATCTTCGTTAAGAAATCTGCCAGGTCTAAGATCTCAGGGTCCATGGCAAAGATAATCCTCAGACCAAATAAGCGACCACGGCTAATTGAGATTTGACAATGCAGCGTTATTCACTTCAAGTATAAATTATAAACACTATATATTTATTCTGACTTGTACCTGTAGCACAGTTCAAGATATTGAGATCCTGGGAGCAGCTTCTGTGTGACCAAGCTAACTATGGTATGGTCCTTGTTAATGATGCGTAAACCGACCTGAAGAAAAATCAAGAACTGCTTAAGCTTTAAGCTGACACTGCAGCCAAGCCAAATATTTTCAGCTATACGTAGCTACATTGCTGCTCTGATTATTTTTTTTTTTTTCCATGCTATGTGTTTCTGTTTCTGCAGGTCACCCAGCTCTAAGGCCAGTTTCCATTTTATGAGTCGAGGTGAAACAGCAGGTTGGGTAGGAAGGGGTCTATTGTGCTCTCTGCCAGACACTTGGTTTCTTTTCCTGCTACTCTTAATATTTGGTTCTTCTTTGCCTGCCTCTCTTCAATCTAATTTTAGTCACAGAGAGGTTGGATGGTTTTAGTATGGAAAAGTACAGCATTAATTTTGGTAAAGTTCATTTGATGTTAGTCATTCAAGGAAATGTATTTCAAATAACAGGCTGTTTTTATCAAAAACTATTTTCTCTGGTTTTACTAGATGAACACAGGGAATATAAAGTATCTAAAGCACAATTTCTAAAATAAAAGCAGCAGTAAATTCTAATGGAAACTAGATCTAGCAACAATTACTCACTGTTTCCCTCAGTACCACAAGTTCATGGGAATTTTATTTCTCTAGTCAATACATTTTGCTTCTCTTGGGCAAATATTACCTGAATATGTTGTGGATGGGAGAAGAAATGGTGCTTCTGCAGCCTTGCAAGAATCATCCTGATTTGAGGGGAGAGGACAACAAACCCCTCTTCCAAAGACACATTTTGGATGTTTCAGCTACCTTTTTTTATCCAGTCTCTTTACATCTAAATGATCAAAAGAGAGAAGAAGTAAGGAAAAGTGGACTGGAATACTTCAGGATTGGTAGAAAGGGCAAAACTTCTGCATTAGTAAAAAAGATTCTAAGAGCAGAAAACTGTCAAAAGGGTTTAAAGCCAGCTGTCCCCTGCTTGCCAGATATTGGCACAGTGAAGGCAAGAGCAATAGGCAGAGATCTTTCAAAAACTGGTTTTCATTTGATAACAATTAAAAACAACCTTTTTAAATTTTATAGTAAATTGCATTCAAGTGAAAATGCATAGCTCATTACCAGTGCCTCTGGAATTATTCAGTGACCCAGCAAATTAGAGAGGGAAGGTAGGATGGAGACTCACCCCCAGTGATGCGGTGCACGCGACCCCACGCAGCACGTGCGAGCAGGACTGGCATGAGGGTCCTCCAGGGTTTGGAGAGTAAGGAGCTGACTCCAGAACTGAATTTTTACTATGTTGAAGTGACCCTGTGTGTATGTATTTAACAGTCAGGGAAGCCAAAGCAAGCAAATTGAAGAGTTAATGCGAAGTCAGATGTCGAGCGAGCAGCAATGTACCATTACAGCTCCCCAGGCTCCCTGCAGATTATTGCCACACAGAGAAATTATGTCTTGTGGTTTCCTGACATGTTCTTCAGTGGATCATCAGGTTCCAAATGACTGGCCACATGATGTCAAAAGCAAACCTTCTAAAATATACTGTGACCTCAAAAAGGCTATTGGTACCTCATGGATATATGCACAGTAAGGCACACTGAAGAACAGCAGCCCTTACACAATCTGCAAATTCAGGTTTCCATCATAGACTATGCCTTCCCAGGTTTCCTCAGCTTAGAAGTCCTGAGCCCTTGTAGAGGCTGAAGTGAACTCAGCTCACCATGCTTACAGGGGAGTAGCAAAAAGGTTGCACAGGCTGGTGACATGTGCTTCATCTCCTCTTTCTCCCAGTATTTCTGGCATCTTCATCAAGACATGACACTGTTATATAATGGAGTGGGGAAGAATATTTTCACAATTTTTATCTCATCAGAAATATTTCATATTGGCCTTTTTTTGTTTTATAGACCAGTTGTAATAACTTGTCCTAGTTCAGCAGATGGGACCAGTTGTCACTGTGTGGGGGTGATCAAAGCTGTGTATTCTACCCCCTCTATTCATTCCCAAGGTCAATGGCCCATTTGCAGCAGCTTCCTATGTAGTCGTTAGCACCTCCACTCCCAGCCTGAGGAGGCGTAGCTGCTAATGGGCCATCAACAGTTCAAAAATACCCCATGACTCACAGAGTTAATCACCCATTGTGTGAGTCCCTGCCCTGGGGGAGGGACTGGGTGCTCCCTGAGGGTACATAAGGAGTGGGTAAGAAGACCTCAAAAAAACCTCTTGTCGGATCCAGAGGAGCAGCAGGACCTCGACAGGAGGAGACCACCACTCTCGACCAGACTACAGCCATCACCTGCACCAACAGGATTTTCACTTCCTTTTGCTTTGGACTTGGGGGAACCACGCGGGTCTCAGCACAAGGGCTAACAAACACCTTTGGGATTGTACCCCAGGGCGCTGGGTTATACTGCTGGGTTTTGGGAGTTGAAAGCAATTTCCCTTTGTGTCAGTGTACTTACTGTATTATTATTATTAAATTGTAGCTCTGACTTATAATCTCTCTCGTGTTGAGTTCATTTCTCCTGCTGGTTTACCTCTAAACCAGCACATAACTACAGCTGGAAGATACAATGGGAGTCCTTGCCCTCCCAGCAGGTCGGAACTGTGAGGCTCCTCTGTGGCTGCTGCCAGGTGTGGCCAATCACCCTCCTTCCACATCCTCACTCCAAAGCTCTATAGCTTTGCTATAGTACAAAATGGGAAAGGACAAGGAAAGAGATTGCATAAACATATAACCCCTAATATGCTGGGGCTGTTATAAAAATCTCATAGATAAATGACAAAATCATTACACTGCTATGACACAGTTCTGGATTTGGTATGTGTGGACTTCACTTGTTACTGTCCAGTTGCAATGTGAAGAAAATTACTTCTGAAAAATTATTATGTAAAATGAGATTGTATGGTTTCAATTGTATTAATGTCACTACAAAAACCAATGCCAAAGGCTCCTGACATAGCACCCATGTAACTATACTATAGTGGAAAAAAAAGTGATCCTAGAATGCTGTTATTTGCCTTGCCAGCTGTGAGCCCTGTGCTTCTGGGCTGGTACTATTCAAATGTGTGATTTCTTTTTAATTGTCATGCCAAGAATAATATTTCTTCCATTATATAACACACCCTTGCCCAGGGAAGGAAGAACTCTTTGTTACATGTATATTTACTTTCACACACATACTGAAAATATTTAAGCTCAGCAGAATTCCTAGGAAAGTACTTCAGAGGACATGCATTTTGAAATCTAGTTTGTTTTGTGGTTTTGACTGGGGAGGGACACATATCAGTGAAAGAATAAAGCAAGTTACAAAGGCACTACCTGAAAAATACAAATAGATGGTTCAAAACACAGCCTCCTACCAGCTACTGTGAAAAAAAATTAACCCTACTACAGCCAAAACCAGAACATAAACAAAATTCAGGGGAAGTTTAAAGAAGGTTAAATGCAAATTCCTCTGTAGAAATGAAGCCTGTATGTATGAGAACTTAAACACCATCACAAGTAGACTTTGGCTACTTATTCCTGTCCAGTACTTCAAAGGACAGTCACAGCCCATCTTGTTATAAATCTATTTCCAATTTAACTTCAGCATTTTTTACAAAAGCACTCACTTAGAAATCCCCTATTAGCTCAATGGAAGTACAACTCACCTCAGGGACAGTAAAAAGCTATTGGCAATGGGCAATATTTCAGAGCACCTGTGTGTGATAATTACTGTCCACCTGACCCCTGTGCTGTCAGTCGCTTCTCAAACTAGAAAGCACCTAATTCAGATACAGTATCCAAGATAACCAGACATAGAATTGCAGTGTAAGTATTGTACCTAAAGCATATTTACAGCCTTTTTTCTTATTATTTCTAAGGCAACAAATAATAATCTCTGAATCCTTTCATGAAAGTTTAAAGAAAGTAAATGAAGTCGCTGCGAATACTAAAATAAACCATGAAAATTATTCAAATCCCTTCTCAAGGCGTTTTCACCCTGATTTATTTAGAGACTACTAAGAGAAAAATGTACTTTGAACAAAGTGATCCACACTGGAAATTAGAGGATAAGCCATCTAGGAGAGATGTCCCCTGACAGAGCAGATGTTAAAGCCATGGGTGATCTCCAGACAGGACAATGCCCATTGCAGCAAAACTTTGGACAGGAGTGTCCTCAGTGCCTCTCTGTGCCCGTGGGTATCACTCGCTGTGGGTGATGCTCTGTGAACAGCAGTGGGACATGGGCAGTCAGCAGGGGCAGACCTGGAGCCCTGCACATCATTCAGGGACATGACAGGTGCAGAGCAAGCCCAGGCCAAGGCAGCTCCTGCAGGCCTGGGTTACACACAGTCACCCCTCGGATCATCTCTGATGGCTCCTGCTGCTCCAGGCACTGCACACATGGGGTGTTGACCTGTCCACAAACTACTGGGTTACACTTGGCTACCTGAATATTCCTGGACACCAGTCTCCTTCCCAAAAGCCAGTTTCTGTTGTATGTCCTCCTCCTCCTTGGAGTGACTGTTCACTTGGAAAGTTATGCTCATTTTAATAGCTAGAATATTAAAAAGTTTCAAGCAATCTTTTTGTTTGTTTTTTCTTTGTTTTTTTTCAGACTTAGTCAGCACACTCTGAAATAAGTAAGAGTTAAATATTTTTGATCCTAATGTAATATAAAAACATATATTAATTAATTAATACCAGGAAACCACACTATTCCATCTGAAATTGTGGGGGAAGCTGTTGAAACTATTTTGAGTTACTTCAGCTTTTTTATCTATGGGAAGTACTTGAATGTTGACATTGAAAGTAAATTTTGCAAATTCTCAAATCCAGAATCTACAAGAAGAGTAAATAAAGAAACATGTTGTGAGATTAAAATCAACAACAAATCCCCCAGACTTTTGATCTTTAACATAAAATGACTAATGGATGAGAAAGTGACTTTCAGTTTAGATAACAAGAGCCAGCTCTGAATCAAATAAATGTGCAAAAGAAAAACCAGAGCCCTCTTCTGAGCCTGTGAGGGGCAACAATAAAACTCTTCTGATTGCAAAGGAGAAGAAAAGAACCCTTGAAGTAGACAACTGCAGAAAAGGAAAGGCTTCTGAGACAATGCAAAAAAGCTGTAATTTGACTCATTGCTGTCAAAATGCTGAGAACTGAGAGAAATGGGAACTGACAATGTTGCCTGCAGAAAAATCACAAGTGTTCTAATGGGGCTTAAGTCGCAAGAACAGTCACTTCCTAAACTGCCAAAAAGATATTCAATATAAACAATTCAACCACTCACTCAAAAATTCAGTCAATCCATGCTGCAATTTTAAGACTTAACCATGAATTAAGAGACTGGCCCACTCGAGCAGAGTGCTTATGTTAATCACATGGATGACTATATGCACCTCCCTTAGCTTTGCTCCATTGTTCAAAGCAGTGTTTTTTATTTCCCAAGAAAATAATCCTTGGTTGCCTTCTGCCTTTGTTCACGGTATCTTTCTGTTGCCAAAACCGGCATGGACTCAGGGATTGTAAAGACAAAAAGAGCCATTACAACACAGAACATATGTTTCATACAGTGGTTCATGCCTCTAGGACAGAATTTTGTAGATTGAACCTAAACTTGTCTTTCAGAAAGTTATCCAAATTTGAACTCACAGTGGTAGAAAATCTACTACATCCTTTGGTAGTCTGTTCCATATGCCAGTTGTTACTATTCCATACTCATGATCCCCATATTTGCCAATATTTATAAATAATAAAAAAAGAATACTATTGTTTTATCCTTGCATCTAAGACAGAATAAGGCCTGTTTATTGGCAGCCAGAGCCCCTCTTCCTATTAGCGTGCTAAACTCGAGGTTATGGGTCTGAGAAACTTCTTCACAGAGATAAATGAACACCTGAGAAAACACAGGCTTGTTAAAAAATGGTGTATGGCTCTACTATGTGGCCCTGTGCCAACAATATGAAAAAGCAACTCCCAGCACCTGCACATGCATGTACAGGTTCTGATTTTAACAGATAAGTGAGGGTGCATGCCACCTATTAAAGTGCTGGAGAAAAGCTTTGATCCCATTGACATCTTATATATGTGTGTGCATGTGCATATAGGTGCACCTATTATATATATGAAAGGTATTTTAATTATTCATGTAGGAACCCTTTTCAAGATGCATTTTGTTTCCTCCAGATTTTTGTGTTTATCATTTAGTAATAGCTCAGATGACTGAGAAGTTGAGAAAGAGGAAAGGCCTATGTTTTGTAATTTTATACGCTTTATTGAGCAGAGCACCTGGAATGAAATGCTTGCTCTACCAAAATCAATGCCAAAATCTCCACCCATTTCAGCAGGGCCAAAATTTCAAACCCAAGTCAAAAGGTCAGCTTAGGTGCTGAAAGGTAAACATCTGCTTAAGTAGGGAAGAAAGTTCCTTCATTGTTGGCTCAAATGCACAGACAAGACAAGGCAAGACACGGCAGATCAGGCTAAAAGCAGGGTGAAATTCTGCTTGTCACTCAGAAATGTAACTGTAATGAACAATGTCCAGGGCCTGAATATGTGGTTGTAACATACATCAGAATCCTTAAGAATTCTTTTTGAAATATAAAGATTTATGTTTATCTAATGAATAGACCTGAAGGTCTTTATTGCCTCCAACAGAATTTTGTGCCCAAAGCTGCTGACCTGCTGCCACCTGGCTCTCAGCTGTGACACAGGGCCAGCCAGCCCCAGAGCCACACTGGACCTGTCCCGAGGCTCTCAGGCGACTGAGCCTTCTTGCACTGTGGCATATGAGGCAGGTACTTTTTCTATTTCACCTCCCCTTTTATGCTAAGATTAGGGGCAGGGAGGAACAACAGATACCTAAATGCTCAGAGCTCCATTGCACCCATTAATGGTCAGAGTGCTGCTCTCTGCTGAGCACTGTGCCCCCGGAACCAAAGGAGCTCATTCCTTCAGTGAGTTGTGCTCTCTAAGACCTTTTACTTGCCTCCTCTTCCTGGCAGCTCCTGCCTGGAGCCTGCTTAGGAGCAGGAACAGAGTAATTTACCTGGAACAGCTCAGCAAATACTCCAGCCAGCACCCGAGCATGGCAAAACTGCAACTCAAGAATTGCTCCTGGGCAATCTGTTTCATTTCCCTGGTAGGTGTCAGTCTACTACACTACATTTCTAAACGCTTCAGTCATTTAATTTCCACAGTGCTTTTTCACACTCTCAGCTCTTATTCCTTGCTCCAGAAGTGCTAATGCAGTTGCTCGTTTTCAAACAATTTGCCAGAGCAGCAGAAAACAGAATTCCTGGCCAGGGAAGCCTTAACACTTAGGGTAAGAAGGAGAAATATTTTCTTCTTAGGGGCATGACCCTCTTTATTTCCAGTAGTTAATTGCCAATATTAACAAATTGTATCTACAAGTAGACAGAAAAGGCAAGAAATAGTCCGTTTTTTTCGGCATATCCTACTGCTCTGATTCAGCCAGTGAAGTAAGGAAACATACACTTCTATCTGTAACTTGTCCTCTATGTCCAAGAAACTCTGAAACAACAGAAAATAGATATACATTTTATCCTTGACCATTTTCAAGTGTTTTTTGCTTAAGCTAGGGTTTTACTCCCTTTCCCTTGTGGCACAGTGTTTTCTCACTAGGCGTCTGTAGCTAATTTCTGTTTCTATGAAGAAGAGTATCATTTCATGAATGAGTATAAATTCCTCTGATACTGAAGCTGTTAAGGAGAAGGACACAATTAGAACATGCTTATCAGCCTTGGTTTCAGAAGGGCTTGGTGCAGTATTTTGTCAGGAAACAGAAAACAATCTTCTGAACTCTCTTATTGCCTGCACTCAGTCCTTCTGATCTAATTCACATGTCAGCAGGGGTTACAAATGCGTACATTCAAGGATGGGACAAAGATCCATGGCCATAAGAACATTTAAGTCAAATGAACTTCAATTTTACCTAATTAAGCTCAGTAAAATTATGAAGATTACATTCAATAGATTCCAAACTCATCAAAAGTCAGAACTGGGGGACAGTAGGAATTTCATAACTAATTTCCAGGGTCATATTTTCACTACTTTTAAATGGGGTTTTTGCACCTCTGTGGTTTTGAGTTTGAAGAAAGACAGGGGAAGCACCGTTATCTAAAAGTTGTTAGAACTACTATTTTGTTCCAGATGTAAGTTGACTTTTCCTACAAAAATTGACCAAATATAGATCTCATTGAATACATATATGATACTAGTGTACAATAGGAGCAAGACAGTTCATTTCAGAGCTGATGTGTTAGACTTGGAATATCTTGGTATATAATTTCCTGGTTCTGTGCTTTGAACTAGAATCTTTTTAAAACCAGAAATTTGAGGTATATGGAAACCAAAGGAATTCTTTTGCCTCTTCGTCCTTTGAAAGATAATCTTTTTTCCTATGCCTTTCCATTACTTCTTTCTACAATTTCTTTAACTATTGCTTGAAAAAACAGATTTTTCAGCTCTTAAGAGACATTGCTTATAATCCATTCAATAGGCTTATTTCCCTTTGAATGAAATACAGTATTTTCCTGTTAAGTTCCTACTTGCTCCTGATTTCCTAGGATGTGCATGATGTCATTTTGGTTTTGAGTATTTTCAACAGCACTTGAAGAGCAATTCCATGCTCATGCACCTCACCAAAAAGGATGGACTGCATAACCTCTGCATCACGGATTGTACAACATTTAACTATGACCAAACTGAGAATTTCTGTGCATGTTAATTTAAAATATATTTTATCAGATCAGCTGTCCAGTAAGTTAATGACACGGTAATGTTTTTGTTGTAACTTCATGTGCTGTGTCTGGGAGAACAGCAAGAAGAAGACTTAAGTGGGTAGAAAATGTCAAAACTACAAACATACCCTTAATTACTGACTCTATACAAAACTGCTCTGTTCTTGGATTCATTCTGTATCTAGACTGGAGCTGAATTCTTTCTGCAAATCAATACTATGTAATCATAATTTTCTTATGTGGGATTCACTCACTATTGAAATATTCCTTTAACTTTGATAAATGCACATGTATTACAATATATATTTTATCTACCATGTCTATTGGTTTTATCTACCCTGACACCATCCACAAACTAAAGTCAGCTAATATAGTATCTCTTTTCTAACTTGCTTTGACTATGGTTAAAGGATTTTCACTTGTCTGAATGCTCCCTTACTTTTCCAAGGCTCCCCATTATACTTGTGAAAAGTTCTTGTTTGCAAAGTCCATGTGCTCTCAGATGGGCTTTAAAAACAGAATAGCAACAGCCACTTTGCAGACTGCATGTACTTTCCTCAAGATAAGCAACAGTGAGTGTAGAATTACAATTCTTCTAAAGCTTTTGTAGTGTACAAATAGTGCACTGGGGAAACACAAAGCTCCCCATTCACATTTATTACCTTCTCTGTGTCATTTCTCACTTATCAGGGCTCTTCTTGGTGCATTTTGAGAAGCTCTGTGGAGTTAAGTATTTTTAAAAATTCATTCATCTGCAAAGCAGTAGTTTATCTCTTACTTTCATTCTCTCAATTTGAATTTTCATTAATCTCTCTCATTTTTCTAGGTTAATGCTTATATTCAGAGACAAAAATACCAGGGTTTGTTTGATGAGTTAAATGGTCTCACTGCATGACAGATTTGTTTGATGAAAGTCACCTTCCTTCCTGCCAATGCAATACTTTTCCATATTCAGGAAGCATTTTTAAGAGGAGGCTTCATTGAGGTAATTCTGCCCCTGCTTAAATCCCGTGACACCCATATGCGAAACTTAATACACAGAGAGCTGAAAATAAGAGCCCTTTAAAGGTCTTGGAGTTAGGAATTACACACAGGCAGCATTTAGTCCTTTTTCTGGAAATTTTGTCCTTCTCCTAGCAGATGCAGCAAACAATTCTTTCCCCTGAGCAATGAAGTGAATGATACAGCACTGCAAGGATGTGTCACACTTTTACATTCTTTTTCTTTTTGATGAGAAAACAGACAGTAACTCTGACACCTATGAATAGAAAGCTTTACTTTTGACCTGTACAGACAATAGTCTGCCAGATAGTTGGGATACAAATACCAAGGAAGAATGAAAAAAGACAGATATACATGAAATACTGGCTCCATTGAAGCAGATGGGAATTTTGCCATTGATATGAATGGAGCCAGGATTTCATTGCAAAAGCATTGCTCAGCTGTATGAGTTGTCACTAGTAAGTCTGTACACCCTCATGCAATCAGCCCCAAACTCCTGATGAAAGAATTTGTAATTTTTCATATTGCCCAAATATTTTTTTTAACAGCTGACCCTTTCTTCTAAACACAACCTTTTTCTCCAAGACATGTATTGAATGCTTTTGTTGATTTTAATATGACTTTTAGCAACTTTCCCACATTCCAGCAAAGCCTGCTTGAGCTATTTACTTCCACTCAATTCCTCTTCTTGTTCTTCATATTTTTGTTAAAAGTCACACAACTAAGGCTAACTCAAAATAGTACAGAACCTTCTTGAACTGTGGCACTTTCTGGCTTCCTGATAGCAGCAATACCTTATCATCTGCTTTTGTTCTTGGCAATATATTTAGATAAACTACTTATCTACTGCTGTTATCTTTATTATGCCAAACACTTAAGTTACAAACAGGGGAGTGGATATTAGGGGAACTTTCATGTGGCAGTTTCATTGGAGAATCTTCTTGCTTGCTATCTATATGGTCAGTGCATCTGTCTACCTTCATGCCAGACTTCTGGAGAGGTAGTGATGTAGTTCAAAGACGAAAAAGGAAAGAAAGCAGAGGGCAAAAATTTTAAATTATGCTTAATATAAAATATTCAATAACGTAACTAGGAATATTGCAACATCATGTGACTTACACAAGCCATTATAATGAGTTCACAGAGGAAAATGCTACTACATTATTTAGGACTGCATATTATCTGCTAAAAAGTAAATAAATCATCCAAGGCAAGCAAAAATAACCTCAGACAAAATACCAAATGTTCAAGTGGGATATTAATACAGTGGCAGTGAGGAGAGCTTGTCCCTGAGTAGAAGCTGCAGCTCACTGTGTGTGGTGCAGGTCACACAGTACCTCACCTACCACAGCCACTGCTCTCCCTGCAGGAGAGGGGCACCCAAGAGGGCTTCCTTTAGAGCCTGATGAGGAAAACTCTCATCCACAGAAAGATTTATATGAAAATGCTGCTCAATTGCCCTGCTCTGCCACTGGGACAGCACATAGCAGCAGAATAACTGACTACGGGAAATGAGGAAGAAAACCTCTTTGCTCCCTGACGGCAGGATGGGTCTGCTGGCTTTTGTAGCCACAGAAACCAGCACAGAGGCAACAGCCAAGCTCTGTCTAATGCACTGAAGGGAGCTCTGTGGGTATTCTCCAGGTCAGCACCTTTAACCAAACCCCAGAGCAGCAGTCAGCCTTGGGCCCTACCTCAGTTTCCAGGCACAGCGTTCTGCTGTACCTCAACACCATGGCAGTGGTTCAACCATGCAAAGACTTGCAGGACCCCAGCTCCTGCTGGAGGCTGAGAATCACCTCTGCACAGATGTCAGGTAGCTGATGGTACCTGCCAAGTCCCATTTACTGCTGTGGGTGTGGAGAAAGAGGGCAAGGGCTCCCTGTCCCAGTGTTCCAGTGAGCAGGAGCTCTGCCTGTCACAGCCCCATTTGGTGCCCCAGGGCTCTGCCCCCCAGCCCCAGCTCCTCTGCAGTGATGGGATGCAGTGACTGACCAGCCTGATGCTGTGCTTTGAAGCTGAAGGTGATTTTGCCTGTGAGACAGTGAAAGGGAAACCTTCCTAGCTATTTCCAAGAGAAACCTATGCTGAGAACAAGTCACGTGAGTTTAATAAACACATCTTTAACTACAGTTAACACTTTTACTGAAAATCTTCCAGTGATCCTAGCCCCTGATGGAAGTCTCATTGGGGGTACACCTACAGCTGTCAGATTTGACATATAAAATCAAGCTAATGTGCTTCAAATTAAATTTGAGGAGAAAGAGTATAAAAATTAAACACAATTGGTTTTGAATAAAATGGCTACTTTGTAGTTCTTGACCCTTTTATTTATAGTAAATATTTGTCTTGCCTTGGAGTAATTTTTATTTTGAATGTCTGTAATTAATGACATGGTTCATTAGTTGCAGGGAAGCTAATGCAGCTCTGCTATACAGTAGTTCACATAATTGTGGGAGGTAACTCATTCCACATGCTTGCAAATTGTAATTTCAAAATATTTTCCTAATAGTTCTCAAATAGAAATATTTCTAAGTGTAAATCAAAATCTGCCTATATCGAGGGAACATTAACAGAACACAGTTTAAGCATAACATGCCAAGAAGTATTATTTTTGGCTGCAATGTAATTGGTATCACATGCTGTTGCTATTTTATATACTCTTTTCCTTTTTGCCTTAATTTTATTATTTTATATGAGCATATATATTACCCAAGAATGAATTTGCATAACAAGGTATAGGTGTATACTACTGGAATTTTAGCCATTTAGTTTTCTTGTTTCAAAGTATAACAAATACATGAAGCAGTTGAAGAAACTAATCTAAACCCCTTACACTTAGCAAAATAATTTTAACATGACACTTTAAAAGTCAATTTACATAGGAAAATAAAGCACAATATCTAGAATAAGACTGAATCTGGGAAAAAGGAGCATAGTGAATGTGCCTATAAATCTCACTTTTATGTAGAGGTATTTGACTTGAAGCATTTCTTCACTTTTTTCCCACTTACCTGTGAGCTCTTCAGGAGCCTGATAACTTGCAATCTGTACCCCAGTGGCTGTGTGGGTGTTTACCCAGTCTGTAGGATGAATCAGACATGCATCTTCCACTTTATAAAACTCTTCATATGTGTGTCCACTTCAGAGCTTCTTTCCAGTCTATGGAAGATCCTCAATATTGTGCGCTGAAGCAAAAACACAAGTAAGAAATCCCACCAGTGAAACAGGATCAGGGGATTCCTGTTCTGTCCTGCAGCTGTTTAATGGGGAGCCTGGGGGGAGTAGATATGTCCCGGTTAAGGATGTGAACCATTTACCTGTGTTTACTCTCAATAACATTACATGAATGTTATGATACTGGAGTGCTGATAGTGGGTATTACTGGGTTCATAGCTACACGACAGGGACTTGCCATGTATTTGTTCTTAAAGAAACAGCTTTAACAGACTTTCAAGATATACTTCCAGTTATTAAAAGTCTCTCTAGAACTGAAACAGAAGGATTTGTTTCCAACACTGCTAAGTAAATAAAGTCATGATGTGACCAGATCAGCTTATGCTTGAATCTTCTAATACTGTGCAATAAATGTATTAACAGCCCAAAGTGACTCTAGATTGATATCAGGGATTGTTTACTTTGAATATTTAACATAAATGTAAGTCCCAGTTAACATCTATGAATTCCATACACAAGGATAGGTGGAAATCTCAGTAAAGTCTGTAGCAGCCTATGCATTGGTCTGCACAATGTTTGGGTCAAGAAAATTTCTGCCTACTGGCAGTGTGTTGAGTCCTGATCTCAAGTGTGTTCCTGGCGGTGCCCCAAGTCCAAGGTGAGGACAACCTGGTCTCCTTGGAATGGAGCTGAGGCATATGGGTCAGGCAAGGATCCAGACACCCGAGTTTTCATGGTCGGGGCCAGTGAGGAACAAAGGCAGGTCGGTACTTCAGGGGTTACCTGCCTTGGTACAGGTGGTCATTGGAGGAAAAAGCAGAGTTACAGACCTGGAAAAGTAACAGTATCTTTAAACAGTCTACACACATGTTCTATATACACAGCTGAGAATCTGGTTTCATTCTGGAAAACTTCAGAGAAAATTCTAATTTTAAGCATGTCTTATTGTGATAAACAGGTGCATTATGCAGACAACACCATTTCTCAGGAAACAAGACTAGCATAAAAACTATGAAGAAGTATTTTTCCACTTGAAAAAATACATATTCAGTTATTTTGTTGTTTTCAGGTTTGAGCTATATATCAAAGATTGAATTGTCTTATTTAGGACTGAACATCTGTATCCATCCTTCCTCTGGAGTTCTGTTTCTACTTGTTTGCACATTTTGTTTCAGTCTACCTAAAATATATTGGCATGTTTTTCACATTGGGTGTTTTTTCATAGACAAATTAAATGCTGCAAAAGGGAAAAATATTTATATTTGGAATAGCTGTATGCAGAAAAGGGTTAGTGCTATTTGCAATACAATTCTTATTAATCAGAGAAATTACCTAAAATGATTCTAATCAGAACTGTTATGTACCAAATTCTCTTTTCATGTTGGTCAGAGTACAAATTTATTCCTAAAGGCATTTTCAGAAGAGTGTAACGAACAAGAAGAATTCTAGAATTAAAATATTTTTATAGTAGGAAAATAGTGATATTTAAAATAGAAAATAACAGGAAAATGTAAATCATTAAATGGTCCCTACTGCCAGCCTCCTCTTGAAAAGCTTGTTTTCAGTATTAAAAGTGTGATAAGAGTTACTGCTATTATTATTTCTTTATATATTAATTTCTGTTAAATAAATAAATCAGAAAGAGGATTCTCAGATCAAAGTTTATCTGTACTATGATGAACCAGAGAAGGTTTTTAAAAGATGAATACTCTAAGCTGTACAAATTGGCTGGGTTTTGCCATCTGTCTTTGTGTCACACAGGAGGGAGTTAATTGCATATCTTGGGAAACAGCCCCACGTTTTACCCCTGTACCAGCCAGGTCATAGAAAGCATAATTTGAGTGATATATTGCAGTGTTTCTAAAAAGTCACCTTGCCTAATTGTAAAATTTAGAGTCACCACAATAACATCCAACAACAGCATCACCTGAAAAAGCCAGTTTGAAATGCAGTTATGTGACTAGTTCTGGTCAATATTAGTAAATCAGATGGGTTTGAAGGAAAAAAAAATCTGATTATATCACTTGAAAGAGTGTGATATATTGGTTATGAAATCTTACATACAAAATTTAAGAGCTGCCATGTCAACTTAGTATGGACCTCCTACACAGCTTGCAAACCACAGTCTTTCCCCCTTTTAAAGATAGTTTCAGTGTAATCCATCAATCTCTGATATTATGTTACAGCAATCTGTAATTCAAACAGAGGTAGTGAAGTTCATTCATAAAGAACTCTGGCAAGTAACACCCATGAATATACTTTATACTTTAGTTTTGTCTTCAGAATGTATTTTAGAATGTCCAACAGCAATATCAACAGCAAAAAAAGCTGTTTTGTGTGCACTTACACTGGCACGTTCTGGAGGTGGGATATGCACCTGCTGATGTGACTCCCCGACTTGCCTGGCTGGGCTTCACTCCATGAGGCTGGGAAGGAACCCAAGGTCGGTATGATCCTGAACCAGATGATGTGATTCCAAAGCCCTGGTGAAGTACTGGAGCTGTTGATGGGTGAGCCTTGAATTGTCAGATGCTCTACAGCAAGAATGTCATGTGACAGACTTTCTCCTCCTGGGCATATGCTTTCTAATGTAGATTAAATGTATGTTTTTTAAACATAAATAATATAATTTTACTAGTGTTCTGCTTCCAGAAAGTCACATATTTCATCTTCTACAATGCTTGATAAATGGAGTACTTGATTCAGTAGAAGTATTATTTTTTTGCCATTGCAATGGAATTTCTTTGTCCTACATTTGCCAGAAAACATTTTTAGGTATTCTAGATAGTATTATTTATCAAAAAATTACACACACCTCCATCTTGCACCCCCTCAGTGGAGATGGCCAGACAGTATTTACAATGAAAGAAAGAAAAGCATAGCTCGATTATGCCTAATTCACCATGATTTTCTGTTGCAACCAAACCCCTTTGATATGAGAAATACTTATGTCAAATTGTTTTGGATTGGGATTTTTTTCCCTTAGAATGGGAATGTTTAATAATGAACTTGTTTATATCAAAGGGTTTTTACTACTTCTCACATTTGATTCAACAGTGCTGAAGTAAATGAAATTTTGTCCTGGGTGCTTTATAAGATGATTGAATGGTTAGCATTAAAAATGTCAGTATAAACCTACAGATACAAACAGGGGTTTGAGACTTCTAAGTCATGTGTAAAATAATATCTGAAATTGAGTGAGAGCACTGGTAAACTGTTGGGAAAAGAGAGATGCATTTTTATTTTCATTTTTCTAATGAAAGTCACTGTGTAGATCATCCAAAAAGTTGTCTTCTTTTTATCCATATTTATGAAGGAAATTCTCCATTTTAAACTTCCTGGTAGAATCCAACCATTTGAGCTAATTTTAATTTCAGAATGGATTAGGCCTGAAAACTCAGCTGGCTACACAAAGAGAACAGACGTCCTTGTATTTCCTCCACACCCCCCAGTTTTGGATGTATTAAACACAGAGCAAGACAGGCAGAGAGTCATATTTACTTACAGCAGAGCCACTGCCAAGTTTATAGAACAACCTTTATCAAAAGATTTTTTGTCCTTTATATTTCTCTTCCAGATACATTTTGAATTTTCATTTCTTTCATATTCCGTTAGATACTTTGTTGACTTTTCTGTCTTGGCAACACAGCATGTCATTATATCTTGCTTTAAAATGTGTTGAGTGATTAGAGAGGAGTCGGGGCAAAAATAGCAACAGTTGTGACTGCCTATGCCTGACCAAAAATACCCAACCCTGAGCATCTTCAGGCACATCAAGCTTGTGAGACCACTCTATGGCAATGTCCACTTGGACTTACACTCACCAAAATGCTGTGTAACCATAACAACAGGACATCAAACAAATTAGGTCTTGCATCTCTCCTTATTCATTCATCATGGGACAAAAATTTCCGTTTACTTACCCTTGGCAAAACACAAGTAACAAGTTCAGGTGTCTCTTCTTTCTATTCTCTTACTCTAAGCCTCTAGTTTCAATAAAATAAAATAAATAAGCACTTGCAGCTAGCTCTGTCTGCAACTTATGTATCTGCCACCCTTCTGGTTTAGTTTTTATCTTTCAGAGCACAGATGATGCATTTCAGTTTTCTACAGAATGACCCATCATCTAAAGACTTATTCTCACTCTTACACCCTCATCACAAGAATTAATAAATTAATAAGCAGCTAGCAGTCTGCACTGTAGTGATGATTTCACAGTTGATATTGGTCAAAGGCCTTTTCAATTAAAAAAAATCCCAACTGGGCTTTACTATGAGTTGCAGGGGGCATCTACTTTACTTGTGCATAACCTGGCAGTCATAACTTCATTCCTCATGCTCCCAAACTATTACTTATTCTGCTTTTAAATGTATTTGCTGATTAAGTTTGTTTTATTCAGCATTTTGTGTCCCTTTCTCATAATGGAATTCCTGTCATGGTCTGTCTACAGATTTTCAGGGTAAAAGCAAACCAACTACCATATTTTCTTGTGCATGAAGCTTTGTGTCTTGGCCAGAAGCCATTTGTAGAAGGAATACATCAGTTGGAGGCCTTCCTTTCCAGTCGAAATGAGAAATTGCTCCTTATGTTGTCTTTCATCTTTTAAATATGTCCCAATCTGATCTGAGCAGCTGTCCATGTGAGATTTATTCCTCTGCTTTTTCACTGATGTTCTTGTCTATGCTAATCCGTCTTCTTTTGTACATCTTGGGCATTGTCTTCTTAATCAAGTTTATTTTCAGGCCCCATTTCTCAGCTTCCATGTCCCAGTTCCTCCATTCATTCTTGTAGATTGAGTTTTTAGACCAGCATGATATCTGACAATCTGATTTACTTTATTTTTTTTTAAACATTGGGTGTTAATTTCTCTCATACTAGACATTCATTTCACTAAATGGCTATAGACTACCTGCAGAGAGCTTTATAACAGTAGAATCTCATAGTTTTATCTCTCTCCCTATAAATACACACACACCCACATATATAAATAAGCCTACACAATTGAAACATGTTTGGCATTACTATGTGCTTCCTGGAGACACAAAACAGTGTAACATTTTTGTGTGCTTAAGCTTTTCAAAGCTCTGACAAAATTTTGAGTCTTCCTCCAGCCAAAGAGCTACACTCATGCAGTTCATGAATGCCATACAGAATGATAGTCAGGTCTCTACTGGTGCTCCAGTAACTCATTAATCATTTGAGTATTACCCATTACAAAGCCCCCAGAACAAAAGCCTGCCTGTTTCCATTGTTTAACCAAGTCACTACAGTGTGGCAATCCCTGCAGGAACTGTCTTTACACATTTCTGAAAGGACCCAACCCTACTAAGCTCCACAGCTTTCAAGGCACCGCTGGAATGGTTTGGATCCACTACAACTTCAGCACTAGGGTTTCTTTCTGCTGCCAGACTGACTGCTGGTTCTGCTTTATCATTGGGATTATAGAAAATACCTGCAATGATCACACAAGGAAAGTCACTAAGACACCACAGGGACTCCCCAGAGTAACTACTTCATTCACTCACTTGCAGGGCTGAGGGTGGCTAAATAATCATTCCTCATCATGTCTCATGCAAAGCCAAAAGGATTTCAACCAAAGAATTGAGACTCTGCCTTGTCTTGCTTCATCCTCCTTCCAGCATAATTTTTCCCAGTACAAACACACTTCCTCTTGTCTACCTGCTTTCTCCCAAGCAACACTTAAATGGGAGTTTAGGCAGGGGAGAGGATGGAAAGGTTTCAGAGCAGCTTACTCTGTCCTTTCCTCTGCCTCAGCTCCACACCTGGGTGTCCTTTTCTTGCAGTGTGATCCAAGATTTTCCTACTAAAGGGCTGAAGGCTGTAGCATAGGAAGCTTACACCTTCTTCATCCAGTGCTGAAGCCTTGTTGCCAAAATTTCCAGTTTCTGAGGACAGGCATTCCCTGCTGAGCAGCTCTCTCGTCTCACTGTGTGACAGCACAGGCTCACTGACCAGCTCCTCTCAGGCCACCATTTGCTGCTTTCTCTGTACTTCTGCCTTCATTCATGCACTCAGCCTCTTTCCCCAGATGCTTTAATTCAATGGAAATTGTGAGGGAAATTTGTCTCCATGCCCAGGGCCCAACAGGGCCCCATAAACCATTTCAATTTTATTACATAATCCTGATTATTGAGTGTTTTGCCACTTACCTATAGTTTGCCAGGAGTTTGGTCCAAACACAAGGCATAAATAGTGCATCAGGCCTTGGAATGGAAATGAGCTTCTCTCTTTCTTGACTGAAAGTCCTGACTGCTGCCTCTAATGCTTGTCACTCCCCTGACATAAATATGCATTTCATAAAAAATTCTCATCTTCTAGCAAAAAGCATGCAAGTCACTGCTTTTTTTTTAAATTACAGAACTGCAAGGCATTACAACAGAGACCTCCAAAGTATCTGAAAAAAAAAAAAAAGAAAGTGAACAGGATTTTTAAAAGCCAAGTGGCAGCTACAAGCCAAACACAGTGGGTGGCTTTCACCTACCCTGTTCTCCTGCCACAGCAGGATTTATGGCAGATTCCCTTAACGGCTGCAGCTCAAGGTGCTGCCTGGGAGTTGTGTGCTTTGACATCAGCAGCCTGCCTTTTCCTTTGATCTGAGAGTCTAGATCAGAAAACGAATCACAGGGGTGTCTGTCTGAGCAGATTAGCTGAAAACACCCCATACCAGGACTCTGTGTCTTACCTGAACCAGCAGCACAATGGCCAAAGCCTGGCCCATGCCCACTTGCTTCCCCTATGGGGAGAACAGAGTGTAAGATACAGTGATTTAAAAGGGGACTTTGTCTGTCTCCATTGAACAGCACAGGGCAAACAGATGTTAGTGCTGACATTCCACTGTATTTTATTGTAGTCTTGCTTTGATAGTGTTCAATTACACACATGTGAAAATAAATAAAACCACATAAGCACGTGTCCTTTACAGCTCCGGTCAGTTTGTGTCAGGCCCTTTGTTTAGGTTTTTTAAATTGAAGATGCTTAGGCATTTAATAGCTGGAGGCAGAAGGAGGTTCCTCTGTTGGCTTGTACTCAGGCTTATTTGTATTAAAATCCACAGTTTGGAACAAAGGGTCCCAAATGAGCACATCTTGAAGTCACACATGCAGCAGTGGCTGGGCCTGGCTCTGGGCACACTGCACACAGCCCCCCAGAGCGGCTTTGGGGAGCACTGAGCTCCAAGGGGGAAAGGCTCTTGCTAAGCTTGGCTCTGCACCAGGAGGCATTTATGCATGTGCTTAGTTTTTAGTAAAAAAATGCTCTTCTTCCAAAGCTGATGGAGCTGTTTAAGAATCTGAGCAAACCTTCAAGTTTAGAGCATGTTGGAGCCAGGCCACTGACTGTTACACTGCAATACGAAGGGGGAAACTTATTGGATAGAGACTGCGTTTTCTTTTAGGAAAGTGCCTCATTCCTCATCTGCTTTTCCCAATGTTAACAGTCAGGCAGATCTGAATTATATTTCCCTATTCAAATATGCTGCTATTTATACACACTTAAAACTTTATGTAGCTTTCCAGTTCTCAAGGAAAAAATAAAAGAAAGAACAGGTAGTTAACAAGAAAACCTTTTCCATCCTAATGAACATTTTTAGATTAAATTCAAAACTACAAACTTTAAGTGGAACAGAAATTGCTCATTTTGTTTCATATGGGTTCAAAGCAAACATATTTGAATTTTAATTATTTTGTTGTAGTGTGTTTTTTTAAGAAAAAATATGGGAGTTTTTTCCACCCAACGAAAAAACATTTTCCATGTAAAGCAAAAGGTTACGACAAAACTATACTAAAATTTTTTGACCACAACTTAATACAATTTAACAGCTGTACAACTACCATCACTTATTTCTGTGGTATGCAGTCTTTTCTCAAAATCTATTGTGTCTTTTATCTGTAATGTGCATAAATTATTTTTTAAGCAGTAATGCAATGTGACAATTGCCAAAATACATGCATGTGTAATATGCCGTGACATTTAAAAAGACTACATTCACTTCTTAGAGAGGTACTGTAATTGTTTTTCAGAATTAAACAGGAAGTAAAAAGCCAAAGTGTACACTGTATTATACATAATTGGCCAATCATCAAAATGACCAAGTAAGTTCAGGACTCAGCCTGTGTGTTAAACACAGTGAAGGAAGTGGCATATATTAACTAAGCTTCTGTATTTTATTTTCATTTCAAACCATATTACTAGAGCTGTGAGAGCTTGGGAAAAAAGAGTGGCCTGGCAGTACACACTTCTCTAAGAAGCTCTTCAAGCTGTAGACTCTTGGGAGAACTTCATTAAAGCCCCTCGTTTTTCCTTTTCCACATGCCTCCAAATTTGGTTCTACAAGTCTTGTCTCGCTGTGCCAAAAACTTAAGCAGGTATTTTCAAACAAATAGTTTAAAACATAATAATTGAAAGTTACATGGCACATCTCATTCCAAAGGGTCCTGAAGCACTTCACAAAGCTATCACATTAACTCCAGACTTGTCTCACTGCAGCCAAATTTCTCCTGCTTTCAGTTGCAGATCTCCCTGTGCAAAGGCAGTCAGAATGGGGCCCTGCAATCAGTGAGGAAAGACAGAGGTATGAGAAAGCAGCTGAAGTCGCAGTTGGTGAGTGAAACCAAGCACATTGCTCCCTGCAGAACACCACTGTGCATCACACAGCCCAACAGCAGGGCCAGATTTCTCAGTGTGGAAATGCTCTGCAGATACTGCTCGTCAACAGCCTGACACTGCTCCTTTGAGGAGTTACCGAGAGCGCAACAGAGAGCTGAGTTAACAGTCTCAGCAACTCACCAATGAACTTCTCTCTGGATCAGAAGAAGGTGTGCAGTGCCTGTTTATCAGCTCCAGGTTTTATCTTCAAATGTTGCTACAGTTTCCATCTCCTTTCCACATTTCATTACTTGCAGTGTCTGCAGCACTAGCTGACACAGATTAGCCAACCTTCCAGTAATTTATTCTCTCTTTTTTTGGTCTCTATAGAGAGAGCCAAGGTCTATTGATATTTTACACCATTTTCAGTGGCCAAAATCTGATGTTAGGAAATCAGGATTAGAGTTCCAAAAACATCCAAGCCCTATAGCAACTTTTCCATGTTTATTATAATGTTTGTTCCTGAACACAGATTGATTTGTTACTATGAAAATAATCAAAGGGTGTTTCCCCATAACCGCAAGCTCTATAAGTGTATATAATTCATATATACAGTTTATTAAACTATTCCATGTGTAACTACAATACAAACAATTCTGAGGTCAAAGGTTATCAGTGCATTTGACAGTATGTGTTTAAATATTTATAGAAATTGCCACAAGGAATGAGCATTTACCCAAAATCTTTCTGTACCTTTAAAACTACATAGACAAGATTTAAATATTCACATCCTTCCTTATCAACCAGGGATTAAGCTTGTGGTAAACTCCCCCACCATCCATCCCTTACAAAGCTCCAATTACCATCACAACACATAACCTCCAAAATTTATAGAAAAGGATGTATTTTGCAAAATGCCCTGAACATCAGTCAGCACGCTGAGGCTTTTCTCATAAGGAATGACATTAACAAAGGATTTATAGACACCTGTCTCCTCTCTTTAGAGTCAGAGGGGATCCCTCTTCCATTTTAACGACAAAAGTATGACACTGGAAAGTCATTCTATCATAGAGGATAGTCAAAAGCTGTTTGGAGCTTTTTAAATCAAAACTAGTCTCTTGATAAATTCAGTCTGGAGTTAATACCTGTAGATTACAAAGCAGCAGGACCCTGCGCTATTACAGCAGCATCTATTAAGCAGGCGACATCCTTCTTTATCAGTCTGTTCTGCTGGAGTTCTGCTCTAATCCAGGGGGCACTGCAGTCACCTTATCTGGAAGTGGCAAAGGCTTCTGGTCCACATCAGAAAGAGACAATTAAGTTCTTCGCTGGGCACAAATATGATCAAAAGAAGAATCCTGACTAAGCATCCTTAAAAAGGTGGGAAACACCAGGCTGGCTACATCATGTCTTCCCTCCCCCAAATCCTCCATCCTCTTCCTTCAATACACAGCTATACTTTCATTTATATTAGGAACAGGTTTCAGCCCGTAAAGGTCCCCCTCTGACCTCAGACTTACCCCACACTGAACTAGGCATAAAGTGCTGCTGGCAGAATTGGACACAGTGTTGTTTTAAAGCTGGGTGGCATTAGGCAACTGAAAACCTTTCAGACTCTGCCTCCTAATTAATGGCTTCACTACACTGGGAAATCTACCAGTGTAGTTATAGTGGGTTAATTATAACTGTTATAATTGGGATATAAATATAACTCTCTTATTTCAACATTCATATAAGGACTATGAGTGCTTATCTCTGGTTTAGTTTATGTCACTATAAAAACTGTTTAAGATGAAAAAGGTATCTTTATTTCATACTAAATATATCCAAAAGGGGAGTTTTACTGGTCAGACTGGTGTAATTACAACTGATATAATTTACTAGTATAACCAGGCCAACAAATGTTCCCTACACACAGCAGAGTCACGTACATGGGAAGAGGATGAGAAAGCAGCAGGGAGCTCATGGAGTCCCACCTGACAGCCTCTAGGAAGGAAATGCCCTTCAGCACTTACTGAGATTGTGCAGAAGGCGATGAAGACTGATAATTGAGAGAATATTTACAATTACAGTGGGTGATACAGGTAGTAACAGCCACAAATACTTCGACTTGGCAACTTGACTTGTGCAAAGTGCCAGCATTCAGAGTTGATCAAGAGCTGTACTCACTCTGCAGCGAAATAGCAGCACTTGTAATAGCTGACCAGCACTGGCTCAGGGCAGGGAAGAATGCCAGCTGCCCAGTGCTCCTCAGGGACCCTTGTGGAAAAATCTAAGCTTATGTGGTTTACCTAGGAAGCAGCTCTAATATTTGACTTCCTCAAATTAGGAAGCATCTACAGTGTGAACTGGCATCTCTAATATTTGTTTCTTCACTAATAAATTCCTGACATTTCAGATCCTTATGTACCGACATGACCCTCCATGTGCAATTAGTGTTCCTCTTCTTTTTTGACAGAGATGCACAGAAACTGGATTTTTTTTTTTGCATTCATTGACTATTGAAAAACTTACAAGACTATTGATTCCAATTTTTAAAGAAACATATTTAAATATTTCACTGGGCATTATCCATTATTTTTTCTCAGTAGAAAAATAATCAGAAATAATTGCAGCTATACTTTTAAGAAAATTTTGAAGAATACACATTTCTTTTTATAACAAACTGATAACACTAACAATATGCAATACCTTATAAGCCTTTCACAATAAAGAAAAAACATATGATTTTCTGTCAGTTGTTTAGCTTAAGTTCTGGATGTTTGCTTTATTCCTTAGGATCAAATAGATCTCACCTTATAGAGAACTGTCAGAAAATTAGCTAGACTATGTTTTCTCAGCAGTAAGCTTTTCTGAATCACTTTAACAGTTGTGTTCAAAAGCCATTTGCTTATATTTTCATGATCTCAGTTGCTCTTGATTGCTAAAATTTAAGAATTCCAACTTAAAACAAATGGATTTCAACCAAACAGAAACCAATTCCACCTGGAACAGGGACACAGGGCCCACGGTATGGGTGAAGATAGAATGACATACTGCTAACTTTGGAAATCCAGGAAATAATCTGAAAACTCAGGAAGATTTACGCCTTTCTAATCCAATCATAACTCACTTCTACAAAACATGGAATGAAATCCACAGAGAATCATCCAAGGAAATTCCTTGAGCAGACATATGGGGAAATTCCTCAGTAAAGGTAGAAGGTCATATATTAACCTGAGGCAACAGCATAAAAAAAAAAAAGAATAATGATGGTCTCCAATCCTTACAAGAATTGTCATTTTCTGAGAATAGTAGAGGTGAAAAAGGGTGAAAACACAGGAGCAGCACAGCATTTCTTCTTGCAATTGTGTCAACCAGTAGGTTAAATTCACTGCAGCTGAAGGAGTTAGCACAGGAGGGCAGATGTAAAACTCTGCTAAAAAAACCTCCAAGTTGCAGAAGCCCAGAAACAATGATGTTTCAGTTGTCAGTGGCCACTTCAAACACCCAGTGCTTGCAGTGGAATACAGAATCAGGCCCATATGTGCTTTTATTTCCTGCTAAAATTGCTCTACATAGGTGTCTTCAGTCCTTTCCAACACAGCTTCCAGAAAACTCGGTAGAGGCAGAAGGAAAAATAGCATTTTGTTACAGTTGAGCCTCAAGATAAATGTCTTTTCTTTCCCTGAAACTAAAGGAAAGATGAATAGACAAAACTTAAAGCACTGCACTCTATGTTGCATTCAAGAACATAATTTTAAAGTGCACCATGGAATTCAATTACCTTTGAATGGTCCTGCCAAGCCAATTCAAGTAGGGCACAAGTGCTAAAAAGCACATTATGTGAATGTATAAATAGGAACTGAAGATAATTCTTGCCAACAAATCCTTGAAAAACATCAAGTGAAAGCAAAGAGAACTGAAAAAAAATACTGTCCTTAGCGAGCTCTCAGTAAATGTTCTTTCTTAATTCTACCCCCTGCCCATACATTGAACACTTTGGAGGCAGACTATGCAGGGAGGATAGGTGGAATGAAGGGTAAGGAGCCTTGTTGTACAATGCATGGACAGAGGGAATGCTGCCACACTCTTCAAATTCATCGGGAGACAAGGATTTACATTCTCTGCTGAAGGCTGGACCAGGAGATTCAAAAGAGTTATGCTGTCACTTGAGAAGGCAGCTTGAAATATGCATGACCCATAATATTCCATGAATTATTGCACTCCAGTGCATAGGTATAGAGTAGGTTAAGAGGGTGTAATCAGAACCAGAAAGTAAGGATGTTCCAGGATGACATGTTGCTTATCAATACCTGCAGGAGTAAAATAATGCTCTTTATGACATAGTATTTTCCAGAACTATGTTATATACAAATACATATATACACACACATCCCCTATAGTACTGTCAGGCTGATCTTTCTGATTCTAATGGTAGCAGGCAATAGGTAAATTCAAAAAAGATTCCTTGAGCTTTTAACTTCATTCTGCTGCTAGAGTTTGGTGGGTTGTTGGCTGTTTTAGGATTGTTTTTCAAAACTCATGGAAAAAAACTAAGTAGGAATAGAAACACAAAATGGAAGGATTTAAAAGGACCTAGAGCCCTATAAGCAGAAAAGATCCATCATGATAAAACTATGGAGAAGAAACAGATGTGGAGTCCAGAAGTCTCTAAAGACTGGAACAAAGAGTGATGGGTTAATTTTATATCCATGTGCTTTCTCTCTTCTACTTCATGAATACTCTGATTGTGCTTCTTCAGTGATTATTCAGCCATTAAAAGAACCCAAACTTGATCTACTGATATGTTAAAGCATTGTCTGTTTGATAAGAACCTGTTTTTTCATTTAAATGACTTGCAAATGTCTTCCAGAAGACAGTTCTGGTAATAGAAATTTATGTTTCTAGGATTCAGCAACAAATGGGCCAGAAGGCTTATTGGGAGTATTTTTGCAATGTTTCCCAGTTACTCACTGATGTTAAGGCTTCAAGAATAGTTTAATACTCTTTTATTTTAGGAAGCAGACTTTTTAGGATATTACACTTCAGGTCTTACACCAGTCAAGATTTCTCTCTTGGAGAAAATGGGACATCTGATAAGCATAATAAACATGACATAATTGAAGAATTATTTTTCAAATGAGCTCCTTTAGTTACAGCACTGATCTTAAAATAACAGATACTTCAGATGAAGGACTTCATGTGCTCCAGCTAAAGTTCATTAAATATATGGAAAAGATACCTATACCACTGTTATTTCTATTAAGAAATGGATGAGACTCTAATAGCATTTGCAAGATAAATGAGATTTTACACTTGATTTCTTACTCTGAGTTGATTTAAATGATCAACCTGCCTTCTCTCAGGACACTGCAGTCTAACAGGCTGAACACTGAATGGATAGGTAAGATTCTTTGGAGCCACAGCTTCACATTGCCTGCACACAACTGGATGAACAGCCAAGCTCTTCAATTTTATTTCATTATTTGATGAATGCAGCATTTCTGGGGCAAAGTATTTACAGCCAGGTCAAGCACCAGACTACTCCTATTTCCTGATTGAAACACAAATGCAAAATCTCAAAGGATTCACATCCAGACCTCTCTGTATTTCCATCTCCCAAACCATAAAAGAAGAACAATATGGGAAAAGAATTCAAGAGGAAAATCTCTGCTGAACTAAGACCAAACCTAGCTCAGTGGGTAACCTGTGTTTTTATTTTCCTATTATTCAGAACTTAGAATCAACTTCCCTCCTTGTTACCTTGTCTTCAACTGCTTCATCTTTCAGTCTGTGCTGTCCTTCCCTGTGATCACTCTTAAATAGCAAATGTAGCTTCTGAGCAGATGCCTTTCTTGTCACAAACACAAGTATTCACCAAGCTGTCTTTTCTGCAAGTTGGCACTGAGGAGCTGCCTCCAATAACATGTGGTTGTGTCCTTCTGCATAAAAACTGCTTTATGCTAATGACATGAAAGTGCTGTCCAAACAAAATTTCATTTCACTCTCTAAAACCAAAAATAGCTGAAACCTATATGCCCTCCCTGTTCATAGCCAGCTTTACCAGTCTACATAATATTTCCAAGAAAGCGGCATGAATATTTCTATGTGTCATTCTATGTGTCATTCTTCTCTTTGATAAGACCATAATCTTTCCTCTCTGTATCCCATTTCATAAGGAACTTTTCTTATGCAAGACTGAGGTAAAAGCTGGGCAGGCAGAGAAAGTAGGATAAAGCAGAGAGGGTGTTTTCCTGTTTATTTTACTCACAGTATTTCATTTTTTTACATTAGGGTATCCTCCACTAATCTTAAATCTGTCAGATGCTAATGAAGATAAGGTTGCTGTATTTGGAAAGGAATGGGCAGGACAAATTTCCAGGTTTTCTGCCATGAATATCAGAATGATAAAGCCTTCTTCTCTCAAGTGAAACAGTTAAGAAATTCATGGTTTATCCTAATCTGAAACAGCATTGCCTAGAGGTCCCAAATGCAGAGCTGCAAATATGCAACAATCTTTGGTGTATTAGGAGTTGTAGATCATTTACATGCTTGGCAAGGTGGTTTAAGATCATTGTTTACTGTTAAGAAGTTCTCAAGTGTTTATTGAAAAATATGTTAAATGTGAAACTTTTAAGTATCTTCTATTAGAAAAAATCCTTCAAGATAGACAGATGCAAATACATAATGACTGCCATATGTCAAAAGGATTTCATGGTTAAAAAATGGACTTAAACAATGCCCCTCTGAGTGCTCATAAAACCAAGGTTTTAAAGTTTTTTTCTTTTAAATAAAATCTGGAGGTTTTCTGCCAAGAAAAGTTTTATCAGTGGAAAATAAAAATTCTTGACCTTCCTCTATCTCACAGAATATTTATCTTCCTACAGAGATCTCTGTTTATATCATTACTAGTGGACCTAAAGGATATTAGCTAGATATCCCTTATTGAGTCCATACTTGTATGCATTCAAGTGTATCACATTAACTTCAGGTTTTAAGCAGAATTCAAAATATTCTTTGTTTACTGTTTCTCCAGAGGACAGATTTCCTGGGAGTTCTTGACATTTTCTGGGGTTAGTCTTTGAAATACTGTAGAAGAAAAAGCAGGAATAATGTCTACTTTAAACCAAAATGCCTTTCTGAAACCCACAAAGATCTGTTGATGAGAAATCACGAGTCTCCATTAGAGTCTTTATCACTAGGTTTCATGTCCTGCCTTTTAAAATTTGTTAGAGATAATGAAATTACAAATTAATTGTGTTTCTGTTTTGGTTTGATGCTTAGAAACTAGCAATGTAAATAGATTTTTTCCCCTATTATTTCAGTCACATCTGGAGACATGAAACAGATGTACCTAAGCAGCTTCATTAACTATGAAAGATAATAAAATACTGCCAGGAACTTGGGATTCTATCTTAATTATTGTGCACATCACAGTAATGTCTCAGAGGAAGCATTAGAAGATTCCAGGAATGCAGCTGGCTGCTTATAAATTAATTCATTTTTTTGCCCCCACAAGCTACATGGGCAAATGAAAAATAATCTTTCATTATCCAGTTAAACCAAACTGACCAGTGTCAAATGGCTAACAAAGAAATAAAACAAAACAATTCTGTATTTCCTGTTTCAGGAGTCATTTGCACATTTGCATGTCTGCCTGAAGCATTCTCGATTCATTCAGCTACCCCAACTAGTCCCAACTAGTTTTTCTCTATTAAACAATTAGCACTCTGCCTAAAACATTGAAATAGCTGATTCAAAACACTTCTTGCTATGAACTGAAATCTGATCTTCCCTTTCTCCTGGAAGTGAAATACCCAACGTGTTAAAACTGCAAACTAAATCCTAACATAGTCAAACAAACCCAGCATTAACCACTTGAACTTCTGGTGTTGAGGTTCAAATTTGACTCAGAATTGTCATGTGTAACCTTTTCTTACAAGGCTGCTTTAAACACATAGAAGTGCAGTTCAACACCACATCTGGAATGGAATATCCAGGTTTCCAGTCTGAAGCTACAGAGGCCCTACAAGCTGTCAACTCCTTATAACCTTTTGATAAAAGAATTCAAGTAAGAGATAAACAGACTCTGCAGTACTTGAATGAACTGGAGCTCAACTCTTCAAAAGCATCTTGGATTTTGCAGCACTGTGACGTGACAAACTGGACATTCAGCATCAATTCCATTTAACGTAAAGATAACAGAGGACATACAATTAATAATGAAAATGCGACAGGGAACACAGTTGCTTTCATGCCCATTATCCTGATACTGCATTGATTTTTTTTTTAATATACTATTTTGTCAATTTTGTGTGAATTACTGAAAAATCTGGGCATCATCAAGACACTCCATATGCTACCAGAAACTGTTAGCAGTAGAGCAGAGAAAAAACTTGAGCTTTTGACACCTGGTGAGCTGTTAAAGGGTAGAGTGACACAGACACACTTACCTGATTACTGCTGCCACAATGATGAACAACCAAATCTGCTAAAACTACTGAAAGGGAAATTGTCTTCTTAAGGTTTCAGCATCACATCACTTGGATGGCTGGATCAACCACAGCTCAACTGGCTACTCTTAAGTAAAGCACCTTCAGACTTGGGGGAAAATAATTGAAAAATGTAGTTACCACCCTTTAGTTACTTTAAACTGTTAATTAAATGTGCCTTTTTAAAATTACAGAACTAAATGAAGCCTCAGTAATTAGTTATTTAACATATACATACATGGGCACGTAGGGGGCGGTCCCATGGCGTAGTGGAGAGCACTCCCGACTCCGGCTCCTAGGTCGCGAGTTCGAGTCTCAGTGTACGGACCGCCCCCGGCAGTTCAATGCCTCCCTGCCATCCGATCCCGTCAGATCTCGGATGCTAAGCAGGGTCAGCCCCGGTTAGTACCGGGTGCTGTAGATAGTCCTAAGGATCTCAGTGTCACTGTCCAAGCTTGCTCGGCCGTGGCAAATGAGCCTTAGGACTTAAACGGTGGGGCCAGCTCTGTGCACGCTGTGCCTCACCTAAAAAATCCACTGCGCAGGCTCGGAGGGCACACCCAGGTGGGGTGAGCCCTTCCCAAATCTTCGTTCGCGAAGATTGGCCATTATTATATTACATGGGCATGTTATGCTTTCACAATGAAAGAGCATGACTAATTTACACTCATTTCAGTTTTAACAGGATCTAATTCTGCAAGCAAAGTTTCATTTCCTTAAAATTTACCATTAAACAGAAATCTGGCATTGAACAAATGTTCTGCAAGAGACATATTTGCTTTAAAATATATTGCATACATTTTGGTAATACTGAAGGGTAATGTAGCTTTGTTTTACCCTTTTTAACCTGGATCTAAAGGAACCGTAATGCAAAAGTGCCTCTTGTTCCTGCTCTAATCCAAGGAAAATCAATGGGTTCTTCCTAGACTAACAATGTGCTTTGAAATTCTTCAAAGCATCTGCTAGGCAGAACTGTGAACTTCAAAAATTATTTGTACTGAAGTGCAAAGAATAAAACAACTTTTGCTTGGTTGACCAGTTACCAGCGGAAGAAGGAAGTCTGGAAGGGCTGGAAACATCTCCTTCCACTCAGAGAATCGTAAGGATGAACTATGACTTGATATATCCAAGTAGTAACATCCAGTTCCAAAAAGTGTTCTTGGGAAGAAACAAGACTGACTGTTGAAGAGAATGGAAATCCTCCCAAGAAACTACAGCAAGAATATTGTTATGTTGGCAGAAATATGACCTGAGCCTAAGGGCCAAAGGCTAAAGACAAGAGAAAAGGAAATCATTTTCAGACTGGATTGTGATAAACTCCAGTGAGATATTCTGAATATGCTGTACATGGGAACCATTTCCTTCTCAGCAAATACATGGGAGCTGGAACCTGTCAGAGAGAATACACTGCTGTACAGCAGATGACAGCAAGTCAGCTAAATACACACTAAAATCCTTCAGAACCGTGGGGAAGAATTTGAACAAGCAAAAAAAACAAAAACAAAAACAAAAACAAAACCTAATACATATTACTGGGAGTATCCTGGACAATTCAGGGAAAAGAATAATTGAGCAGGAAAATTAAATAAAAAATATTTTCCATGATTGAAAGGTTTTGATGCACTCCTTCACAGAAAACTTTCCAATTCTGAGTGCCTATTTACATCAAATTTGCACAAGTTGGACTTTCTGAGGCACGGAAAGTCCCAAGATATAAAAGTCCTTGGAGGCCATAAAGGGCTCAGGAAACACATGGAAGTAACTGGAGTCTTTTAGCCACAAACCTTCTAAGCCAAACTTCTATTTTGCCTTGAGAACTCAAAGGGCTAAACAGGCCAGTGCCTTGTTCTGGGGCTCCTGCTATCAGAAAACTGAAACAGTCTCTTGAAGCCATTTGCACAATGAAACAATTACTGCCGCTTTTAATATCTTCTTGCCCTGGGCAACCACCAGTGTCACTGAGAATATGTCTCATAGAGCTGGCCCTGGCAGCAGAGCACAGTGGGTCAGGCAGCCTGAGTGTCACTAAAAGAAGGAGAGGAGATAGCACAGCTGCAGAAACCTGCCTGAGGCTCTGGGGCTTACAGGGTTTTAAAGCAGAGTTTGCTGCACTGACAGTTATGGACAGTTTTCCCACACAAAACCGTTAGAAAATGGTGTGGCCAGGTGAGGAACCGGAAACCCAGACAGCTTTTACTTTATCAAGATTAAAGGAAGATGAGGCAGCTGGGGCTAGTAAGTTGCAAATCAATGCCATTAGCAAAGAGAGTAAAAAAAGGAAAAAAGATCCAAGCCCTGCAGAAGCCAAGCTTTCAGCTATGACTCTTGCTGTGCAGAAACTGTGCAGTTGTCCTGGTTCTTCTCAGATTTGTCCTCAGACTCAGGGAGATACAGAAGATGTCTGAATTTCCTGTTTATTAAACATGTGTGTAGTTTATATCTGTGCAGCTGTGTGTATGCACATACATACAATTTTTGCTATTGACAACACTGCATTTTGCATCAGACCTTGCGCAATAATGTTAGGATTCAAGAGGAGGAGCAGCTAGGATTAGTGAGGGTATGGGACTTCATTCCATCTGCTATGCCCTACCACAGGTTATGGTATGACAGCACAGCCTCACTTCATGGTATCGTACCTTCACACCTTCTCAGTGTTTCAGAGTTAACGATGACAAACAGACTGATAAACTCAACAGCAGTCAGGAACATTCCTCTGCATTAGCATGGGATCAGCTTTTCTGTAAAACTGTTTCAACCAGCCCCGGCACATTTTCAGCCCATGACAGCCAGCTCTGTCCCATAAAAATCATAATCATTGTTTCTGTGTTAGAACAGGGGCTGTTCATACTGTAGCCACTTCACTTTGGAGAAGAGACCTTACCAGTGCAAACACACACCACTGAGTCGCTTGGCCTTGTGTCTATTTTTCCTGAACTACTGACTTTATCAACCTGGATTCACACTGCATCAGAAACTTCTAAAGAAATAGATACAAACTTAAAAAGGTGTCTTCAATAGCAGAAAAATGGCAACTCATAAAAGTGTTTTTACACTTAGCAATTTATTTGGATTATTCTGTTTCACACAATAACTTGTTTGTGTACACCACTGCATTCTGCCTTTGGAAATTTGTCTTAATGTGTGAAAATGAACTGTCACATTTCCCTGAGCAATATTCATTTACATAACCATATTTTAATCTCTTTAACAACATTAATTTAGACTGTTACATTTAAATTTCTTTTGTCCCTACCTGGCTCCTTTCTAATTAAACAACTGCCCATTTCTTTCAAAAATTAACAATGGACTGTTATTATGTATTTTCATCTCAGTTCTGTAGAAACAAATTTTCTCCTTTAATGTATTTCCTTTCTTTATAAGCAATGATGATTTATACATCAGACAGATGTATGTCAAGATTTTCAATAGCTCTACAGATTTTTATTTCCACTTTCTACTAACAAGAAAAAAATCACCTAGATTGTGTTGTTTATAAACACTTTTCTCATAAGCAGCACTGCAAAACAACAAGCATTAGATGTTCAAAAGCTTTATGAGGCTGCAGCGTTGTGCATTCTGGAAATTCAGAAGGAACATTAGAATCTAAAATACTTTAAAGTATTGACATGAAATTTTTAAAGAAGGATGGAGAATAAGGGGGAATGGAGCTCAGAGAAAAACCAAGCAAAGAACGGCAGGATATCTATGTGGTTCCAAGTGGAGAAAATGCCTTGAATTCCCAATTAGCTCAGTAAACAGAGCATGTCGCTGGGACAACAGATTGACTGAATGTCAGCTGGAAAATTATTCCATAGTGAGTGATTTTGAGACCAACAAGCAAGGGCAGAAAAGACTGTAGAAAAACACTCCTTTAAAAAAAAAAAAAAAGGTGAGGAAAAGAAAATTATGAATCCAGACAAAGACCCGTATGGTTTCAGAATCAGAGGAAGTACCAGTGCATTTGAACACATTAAAGCATTGAAGTGGAAATTTTTTTTTACTAGTTCTTCCTCTTACAAGCTGGATAGTATTCCTTAAAACAAAGCCTCTCTCAGTGGCCTAGCTCCCTATTCCCAGCTAAGATACATAGCAAATCTGCTTAGCATTTATCTAAGGCTAAAAGCAGATTTACCTCCAACCAGGAAACAGCAATATTCAAGCACCAGATTTAGAACAGTGGCATTTTATTTTGCATTTAATGTATT
>VWZD01013038.1:3828615-3936173 GCA_013396695.1 Sakesphorus luctuosus
TACTTTTAGGTTGCCACATTATTTTTATAGCATTCTACTTTGTATAAAACTGAAAGATTAATATAGTTCAAAGATCAAGATCTTAAGCAAATATACCCACAACAGGGACACTGCTACCAATTGAAAGAGGAATATACTTATCTTTATTTTCTAATTCTCCTTACAAAACAAAATATAGGGGCTAGAATAAAAAAATGATATTTGCCCACTGATAGGCAGCCTCAGTGAAAAACAATAATGAGTTCTGCTGACACAGATGTAAGTCAAACTTTCTCTGTTTATGAGTGTTCTCATAACAAGCTGACATGACATCTAAAGGGCAAAACTCTTAACAGAACAGTATCATCCTTTTATATGGGCTATTTTACATATCTTCCCATAAACTGAAACAGATGAGAAGTACTTTTTCCATCTGCAACCAAACCAACCAATTTGATCTAAAGCTTGCCCAAATTAGGGACAAGGCTTTAATAAGGCTTTGGGTCACGTTCTAAATGCAGATAAGGAGTTTTATGGCTATTTCCAGAAACCAGAAACCAAACCTTCACATAATTTCAGCACCACATATTACCTGATCAGCTTCACACACCCACAGGTGTTTCTTTAACTTGTAAATAAAACCTATTCTGCCTCACTGCAAAAGCTCCACATTTTCTTCTCTGATCTTGTCATAAACAAGCTAAAAGCATAATAAAAGATCATCCATTAATTTTATTTTCTTTCCATCTTTCATTATTGGAACACACATATTAGGATACTTAAAATACACTCTGAAACTGTGATTTTAATATACTTTATTGAAAAAATTACACAGTTTTAAATTGTTTTCAATGGGACAAAGCAATGGTCAACTCTATCTACCAAGTCCTTTTTTTGATGAATCATGACTACCATATGCCAAATTCACATCTGCATGACTTGCAAAGTAAAAAGATAAATCTTTTTTCAACATATCTTTAAGAATTTATATCACCAACAGTTTAAAATCATGAAATGCTGATGCTCTGACTATATTTCATGTCCTCTATGTTGCACCATTCCCCAGTTCACAGTTTATCCATGTATTAGCATGCCAATTCAACACATCAGTCAATGTCACCTTGAGAAAATTGTCAATAGCAGAGGAAGAAGAACAAGAGAGGGTTTAGCACTAAGGCCTGAGACACCACCACATTCTCTTGCATTTTCCTAAAGAAAAAAAAAATAAGGCAAAATAAATACAAGCCATTAAACTCACTTATACTACATGATTATTTACCAGACTTCATAGGTATAAGAGCATTGCTGCAAACAACAAAACCCATAAACTAAATACTCTCAGGAAGTAATACAGGTCCACATTTTGAGTTGAATAAGTTTAGATTGTAGATTGAAAGTGAGTATTCTCAACAAGGATCACACAATCCCCTCTCCATCATATTTTAGGTCTCATTCTTACACCACCAGAGGCATGAAATAAAATAACTCCACAGTAAAAGGGATGTCTCTGAACATACGCTGTACAAGCCACTGCAATCACATCTCAGTCTCTATCAGATTTCCTTGGCATGTACAAAGATATTTTGCAGAACACAGAGTAGCATATCTGTGTGGCAGAGGGACCACCATCCCACCCAAGCTCTATTATGTGTAAACGCAATGGCTGTTGCATGACAGTTGAGGTACTGATGCCAGTTACCGAAAGAAACATTAACAGCACAAAGTTCCCAACCATCTCTCATGAGGAGTATTGTGGTCAGTGCTTGAGCCAGAGTAAGTTCTCGGGTATTCCTGGCTGCCAGTTTGTGCTCACATCCTACCACGTTCTCTTACATGATACAAAACCGTCTGCAAAAGCAGCAAGGCAAGACATTGCCTGCGTGAGTACAAAAAAGATTTGCAGCACTTACAAAGTCACTCACTTCCCTTACTACTGAGGGTTCTCCATATTTCCTGACATTTTATCTTGGAAGATAGCTTTCCTATTTATTATTTTAAGAGAAATAAAACATCTACCAGAGTCCAAAGGAAAGGAAAAGTAGATAGAAACTTACTTCAGGGTGAAATCCATGACAAGATTCGGGGCGTCTTCTTATCTTCTGAGATTTTAAACGTTCACATTTAAGGGATTCATTATGTACAAGGCAGTTAAGGAGAGATGTTGTGAGAACTGCATTTTTATGGGAGTGTTTTGAAATGAATACACTGAAAATCTTCTACCTCCTTCGTGCCTCTCCATCAAACCCCCAGGGTGATACTGTGGTCACCACAGGAAAATGAAAGTAATTCTCATGCCTTCCTCTCTGTGATCTGTAGTTTCGACAGTATCATGTGTGCTTGCACTGCTAACCTGCCTTTCTGTGAGTCTGCAACGGGAGCACACTGCAGGCTGCTTTTGGCAAATTCCAGCTTCTGGGAGAAAACAAATCCTGAACTATAGAAAGTGGGACAACTGAAAATCAAGGGATAGATATATCTACTTTTTACATTGCTGTATTTTGGAAAGCAGGATTCTGAAACATTCTCAATGCTCCAGCGCAACCCTAAAATAAAGAAGTATCTCTATTGTAAGGAGTTTTATAAGTTCCAATATCAGGAGCTCCATTGTTATAAGGAAATTGCATGGTTAGGGCCTAATCTGTAACATGTTCAGCTATCTAAAGATGACTATGACCTTTTGCTACTTAAAGATTCACCTAAGTGTATTTCCTTAAAATAAAAAGAAAAAGTGAATTCTCATAAAGCAGAGTAAAAGTAAGAACACATTCTCAGTTGGCTTAATTTCAAACAGCCCCAGCACTTTATGATGGAGGATGATGTCATGCAAAGCAAGTTTTACATTATAAGAGATCTTCTGATATTTGCATCTTGAATCCCTTTCTGACAAGTTTTTAAATAAAAGGATATACCTTATTTCTATGGGTGCCATGGTAATCGGTGGGACAGAGTCACAGAAGCATTCATTATCTACTACCACCATGAAGAGGTTGCTGCTTGGGATTTGCTGGATAACAAAAGACCTGCAAGTTAAAAAGAAAACAAATAATGGTGAAATTACCTGCATTTCTGAGCCACAGGGTCTGTTAGGGCTTTTTGAACATGTCAACACCACCTGTAATACTGACACAAAGATCACTGCCTTTGTATGTTTTACCTCCACACCTTGTAGAAGCAGAGGGCACTGGGCAACGCTTCCCTCTGCTCACAGAATACAGCTGTATGTTTATGGTCTGGAATGGAACTGAGCTGCATAAATAAGGAGGGTTCTTCTGTAGCCACGTGCTAATAGCTCATGGTCCCATACTTCAGCCTCTACAGTCCTATTAGGGCCTTCATGCACTGTGGGTCTTGCTTGAAGCAACAGGAACTACTGGTGTCAGCTTTCATCTGTCCTCCTGAGAGCCATTTTATTACTGAACCGACAAAACAGATTAAGCCTCAAAATCTTCCTAAGTGATTTATTTTAGAATAATGATGACTAAATGGTACAAATATGGTGATAACTCAGCTCCATATTCAAATTAAGATGAAGCAGGCAACTCAAAAGGAGAATGAAAAATAAAGACATTGCTTAAAGGAAGGAAAACACCCAGGGGAGACCAGGGAAGGATCCTCTGGGCACAGATGCACAAAGTTTCAATGAGCTGAACCCTTAAACACATATCAAAGAGAAAAGGCACAGAAGGCAGAGCTGGATAGGCACTACTTAGCCTTTTCTTCGAAATTCAGAACACAACACTAGGAAAGACCTTAGGGTTCCGACCCAATTCTTGATGAATTTTTAAAATAATCTGCTAGGATTCATATGCCCTATCAGCAGAGAGCTGCCATATCGAATATAACTGAAGGCTGGCAATTCCAGGAATGAGGTGTTTTTCAGTGTGGTTTGCTGGTAAATGTACAGAACGTTAAGTGAGGGTTTGAGCACCAAGAAGATGTGGAGAGAAACATATTTTTCCTCAGACATCTTTCTTCAAAATGCATAATGTCTTACTAAAATAACTCCCTGCTTTTTCCAAAGATCACAGAAGATGAAATAGTGGAGAGGGCAGGGAATATTCAAACCTAGCCTAAGAAAAAAAAAATTGGAAAACTTACTATAAAAATGTTGCCAACGGAAAGATTAAACACTTTTCAGTATTTTTTAAACTTACTGAACCTCCATTAAAATTACACTTAGAGTGATCTGCAATATGTTAGCTTTATGTTTATACATGAAATATACATTTATGGCATAATGTAAAAGGCTGGACTTTATAAATGTACCTACCAAACAGCTGGAGCATGTAGCAAGACTGACATCATTGTAATGGAGCATCTGTGGCTTTGTGGATTTGTGTGTGGGAGAAATGGGGCCAATAAAAGGAAAGGAGGGAAAATCTTTAGCAGACAATCACACCAAAATTGTAATGCATGAATTTTTCAAAACTGCTGTGAATAAATCAAACACTAAAGGGTAGAAAAAACATGATTTTTATTCCCAGAAGTTGGCATAATTTGGATTTTGTGCAGTCTGAAACTCATATTTATTGCATCTTTAAAACTAGCTTAGAAAAGGACCCGAAGGACATAAAGTGCTGGAACAATTGATTTGATGCTAAATGATTATTTTCACTTTTTGCTGAGAAGGGGGTAATTACTCTTCTGTTTTATCTGTGGTGTGCCCAAAGCCAAGGCCTTTTGTGATACCCTTTCTTGTGGCCCCCAGGTGAATACTGAAGCCTGTGAAAAGCCAGGCTTAAAGGTGCCCGTTCATGAAAGGTGGGCACATTTCCCATTTCATTTCTTCTTTCACTCACTTCCCTGGGGTGCAGTAAGGGCTGTACAGTACAGACTATTACTTCCTCAAAGCTGAGAGGGGAAAAAAATTCCTATCACTTTAGGCAGCTGTGATAAGAAAAGAAAGCACTTCAACTCAGAAGGAAGTTTCAACTACAGAACTATGATGCCGAGTGAATTATTATCCAGCTACACTACTAAGTTTAGCAAAATTTTCTGTGTCATTTAATTACTACAAGCCTTCATAACTTTTTACTTTTTTGACAATTTTAGGGATGCAGTATATGAATGTATTGATGGAAATTATGAATTAAAGGAACTGCAAAGAGCCACATATTAGGTTAAGTAAAAAAACCTCTTTGCTAGTTTAGGAAATATACCATAACTATCAACTAATTACACTGATTCAGTTTACCAAACAGTGAATATTCTTACAATTCTAAGTCTGTTTAACTAGTGCAGATGATTGTGAAGTGTCTAACCCTGTGATGACTGTCACAGAACATAGGACTGCCACACAGAGCCATAAAACAATGAAACTTTCTGCCCACTGCAACATTGTCTTTCATAGAGCACAACAATAGTTTAACTAATATCTTGTAAAGTGAGAGAACTAGCTTCTCATCCATCCCACTAGAGGTAAATTAAAAAGAAAATGTTTTCTTCCACAAGCAGGCTATGAATGTTTTCTCTTTCATAATTCTCAAACATAATCTCAAAATGAAGTTGTAAAGCCAAGTGTGAGTCCACAAGTCTTGGACTTGTGAGGCCACAGGCAAGGCATTAACCTATCAACAAGTGAAGACAGAGGATTGAAGACAGAGTTGAACAAATAAGGGCAAAAATGTTCATTTTATCTTTCTTTTCTATTAATAGTTTGCACAAATCATGCTTCTTTCAGCTGCTTTAATTTAATATCATTTTACAGGCCTAAGATATTCTTACCCTCACCAGATCAATGGCAAAGAACTTTCTGCCAGTCATAACCCCCATGGCTGCTGTGTGCCTATTGAGACAATTCACATGGCACTGCCTCCATGCCCACACTGCATAAAGCACACAATCGTCCCAGCAGCAGCTCTGCTGCTTGAGTTGGGACTGCAGTTGCCACGGTGACATGCATATGCATCTTTGAAATTCATTTTGAACGTTCATGCTGGTAAGTCTCAGGAATGAAACATTCAGAGAAAACAAAAGGTGCATGAACACAGTCAGACCAAAGCCTTTCAAAGACTGAAACGTTCCACCAAAATGTTTCACTGCGTATGCCAAGGCTCAGTTGCAAGGGAGAATAAAATCCAACAAACAGCTTCCCTGGCTGCAGTGGGAAATAAAGTTGCTGATAAAGTGATGAAAATGGTATTGTCTTTTAGTGAGCTCCACTGTGAGTCTCTAAAGTTTCTATTACAATAACCATTTCTGAACACCTGCTGGCTTAGGCTGGCATTTGTGTCTCTGGCAATATGGAAGCCAACTCTCAAGGACTGAGTAAGGGGGTTGGCTGGATTTTTTTGCTGGTTTAACAATGAAAAGAAAGGCTATATTTAACAGCCTTAATATTGTGGAGAATATTTCAAGTTTAAAGGATAAAGCTGTTTTTGTGTTAACTAGTGTAAATCCTCTGGTTTGGATCCTTTTCCTTTACACCAGTATCATCACCATCGTTTGATAGTGGCATAGAAATTGCCTTGCATATATCTCCAAATATAAAACAGAATAAACTGTTGGGGTTCCTGCTGAAGGCACTTTGAGTCAATAAGAAGTTTATTAATAATTTCTCCTCTATCTTTTATCCACTGAGCAACTAATTTAGTTTATTTGATGTGAAGATTCTAAGGCTTAAAACTGATCTGAAAACAAATGGTTTCTTGGTTTTGAAGGGAAGGTGAGGAAGGAAGAAATTTAATACTTGAAAGGGGTAGAGAGAGAAGAAGAAATAAAATCTAGTCATGCCAAACTATTTTGCTAATGAAGAAAAAAATAAGAATTTTCTGTAAGGAAGTCTGTATTTTGAGTCAGAGCATTACACGACACTTTTGTCACACACCTTATCTCTTTCTTTCTAACCTGTTTCTGTCTTGGTCCATATAAAAACCACTCCATAAATATTATACAAATTAATTTTGGGGGGAAAAAAATCTTCATGTTTTACTTCAAAATAGTAAATATTTGCTCAAAATGCAATACTTAATCTGCTCCTTGAAATTTAAATTTTCATTGTGGAGTGAAATAGGAAAAGACCTGGAATTCAAGTCTTGCTGCAATTATAATTATATTTGGTAAAGTCGTGCTCACGAAGACATCATAAGAAAGCATGTGTGTCTGGTGGCTAAATGACTCTTCCTACAGAGAATTAGTTTTTTCTAACTCCTTAAGACAGCCTAGAATTTGGAAAGCATCACAGTAAGATTGTAGTACAGATGTTGGAGGGCAGTCACAACAGCTGCCTTTTTGCACATAACTCAGGTTGCTACATTAGAAGGGTAACCAACTCCAACTCTGGATAGAGCACATGCAGAGACGCAGCCTATTCATGGATAATTCAGAGCAGGAGCCTGGTTTTGGTGATCTGAGTCATCCTTTGCAGAAGGCTCCTTCTCTCTAATGGATGAATAGTGATCCTGTGGAGAAGTGCATCCTGCCCAGGGTGAAATGTGATACCTAAATCTAAGTGCAGGCTACAACACCTGTTCTAAGAGCCAGCACTTTACATTCAAATCTGATTGGTGTGGTTTGGCTTTTTTTTTTTAATTGAATCTCTTCATTTTGCTTGTATATATAAAATTTTTCATACTATTATAATAAAAATTCTATTGTTACCATAATATTTTTTCCACAAAAAAAAAAAACACAAACAAAAAAGCTCCGAACCTAATTCCAATAATTCAGTTCTTTTTCTTACAATAAGTTTCCTTTTTCTTACTATACTTTCTCGTGAAAGGAGAAATAATTAAAAAATATACAGTAGATGAGCAGGGACTGAACTGACACTACCCTTGATGCACTGCCCTCTCTTCACACCATGGTCCTTTCTCTTCCTTTCATCTTTCAATTTCTGAACCCCTGAGATGGCACATATTAGTAAGGCAACTGGGAGAGGGACAAACCTGCCTGGAAAGGAGGGAGATATTCCAAGATGGAGGAAAGGACAGAGACGACAGGACAAGCAGTGATGGTGCCCTTTGGGAAAGGGACAGAGGGAGGCAGGTCACCAGCTGCTGTAGGAGGTGGCTTTGTCATGAAGCCTCTGCAGCCTCTCTCCTTAGAGATTTTGGAGCATCTCCCACATTGATACAAACAGGCACACCAGGAGCAAAGCAGAGCTGTGCCCTTTTTTCTTCCCAGCTGCTGTATCTCCTGATATATGAAGTCCATCTTACTGGCCAACTTGAAGACCACACACTTCTGTACATTCCTTATTTCGTTCCTTAATGCAGGGTCATTGCTTCACTACAAATACCTCAATCATAAGGTGCAAAATCTATATGTGACAGGCTTAACCTCTTGTCTCTACAATGCTGTTGGCTTCAATTTTCCTTTCCTAGCATAGCTGGATCAATTACAGGCAAAGCTAAGGCAGTTCCACCTCAGAGACACAGGAGATGTGTCTTGTCCAGCTAAGCAAACTTAACCTTTATGCTGTTTACTCTTTACTATTTGACGGTAGCATCTGCTATTAAAGGAAATCAATACTACTGTTAAACAGCCTAGTGTCTGCATTTCCATGCAGGAGAAGTAATCCATTTCCTTCTCTACTGTTGTTAAGTTTTGGACAGAATACAAACTAAACACAGACCTGAGGTTTCCCTACTAATGAGTAGCCACTTAGGTAGTCCCAGACACACCCAGGCTTAAGGAAACCTGTTGAATGCAACATATTTAAATGGACTGAGGGTAGGTCAGGCAGCTGGAAGAGAGGAAACAGTCATATTAGGCTGTTCAGACTGAGGATCCCAAATACTTCTATTTCATGGTCACTTGCACAGAAGTATTTCCCTTTTCCTGGCTTGCAGACATGCTCCCTTTAGCTGGTGGCCAGTGACACCACTGAGTTACTTGTTTCAGTAATAAAAAATCGTAATAAACCTCCTGAGAGCATTCAGATGTCTCTGATTTTCAGAATCATATTTCCCTATTTTCTTCATACAGTTGTGAAGGTTGAAAAGTGTTGGAGGGAACAAAGTGAATGTCAAGCAGCATGGAACTCTGAAGACACTTACAGGATAAGACTATGCTTGTGGAACCAAAAATATTAAGAAAAATATCTTCCCATTATCCTGAAGAATGGAAGATTTTTCTCGGTAATTTGAGGAGGATTTGAACATGGCATTAAAAGCAATTCAGCTTGTCTAAAAATAATGCTGTGTGTTTCTTGTTAAAAAATTAATTCTTGTTTTCTCACAGAAATGCTTCATTGTAGCACTTTGCTATAAAAGACCCCTGTTTCTAAGTAATAATTATTAATCTATACACTGTATTTTACAATCAACACTCTCTTTTAATTTTACTAAAATATACTTCTGTTATATTTGTGCTCATGACAACAGATGCTCTATTGTAGAATATGTGGCCATGACAAACACATGGCATAGCAGAGATTTTAGTCATGTAAGTATTTAAATGGCTGTTGAGATTCACTTTTAATTCCATGCTCAGAAGTTTGAACAGCCTGATTTAAGGGAAAAAAAAATAACCCATATGTTTATTTTCCATTTATTTCCTTAGTGGCCATAGGAACACAACTACTGTTGTTTGAAGTCACAGTGATGACTGTGGGACTTACATTCAAATTATGACTAGAGTAGTACCACATTGTTGTGTTAGCATATGTCACTCCTGCACATACTTAATTATTTCTAGGTGACAGTAGAAAAGATCTTTTCAATACCAATTGCTTTGCTGATGCAGATGAATCCTACAGAGGATGAAGTTTCACTGTGAATAGTCTGAACTGAGACAGAGGGTAATATTTTCAAATTGGCAACCAAAACACATGCACAAAGACGTGACAAAGTATTCTGAATTTCCATGGTGTTCAACTTTGATAGCCCTCACTGAGCACTCTGGTACTTGAGCATCGCTAAAAATTCAGCCGTTTCCCTCCAGGTCTTTCAGTGTATTTTTGGCATGCGAACCTCCATTAATGACGTTTGAGTATTTTGGATTAAGATGAGTTATTACTATGGGATTACATTTCAGATCTGTCAAATTTGATCTTTCCTATTTTTTAGGGAAAGAAAAAACATACCAGAAGTAGGGTACAGTAAATGGAAAATATTGTGCACTCTTCACTCAAATATGTTACTCACGTAATGTTGGTTGCAAACATTCAAACCCTAATGGTCTGGAACAAACTTTAAGCATTCAACTGAGGTGCAGATATCCACTTTGCTGTTTCCCAACTCCTATCATGTGCTTTCCAGGCTGCTGGCCACATTTCCAACCCACATTTCTCTCACTTATCACATTTTTTAAATGAATGAATGAAATGTTTATATCACAGTCAAGTTACGCTACTTGTTTTTTGTGGTTTTTTTCCAAATAAATGATGATAGAGAATAGAATATCCTTAATGTCATTTATAAAAATAACATACATGCCAATAATAACATTTCTGAGAGCTGGAGCAGTATACAAAAAAAATCAGCTAGTGGTTGTCTCATATGAAAAGAGGCAGATAAACTCCCAGCCTCAGGCCTGTAATGTGACCCTGACCTCACACTAGCAAAACACTGCTACCACATCCAGCCTGGCTGACTGCAGCACAATTTGATGGCAGTACAAACATACTCAGACCAAAGCTTAGAATCAAGGTTTAAATGAGCAGTGTGGCCCTCGCTGGTCCCGTGTGTGCCGAATGCTTGCAGGTTCCAGACAGGGAACCCCAGAAGTGCTGATCCTCTTTCCCTCAGTCAGGGGCTGCTTTCTCAAACAAGTGATGCTTAGCTATGGGTACCCGACCAACTGCATAACACAAATGCTACAAACACCGAGAAACTTTGAGTGTACAGCCTTTAGAATGACAAAAGGTACTTTGTGTAATGAGGAACTGGCCAGTGTTCCTGACCTTTTCAGCTGCACCCCCATAGGAGGATGTAGGATAATGGAGAGCTTCAGACCTTTGGGTTAAAATGGACTTCAAACTTTTTTCAAAGAACCCAAGCCCAGAAAACCCTCTAACTTAAAATATGAGTCAGTGTTCATCCCTTGAATAAATCTGAGCTGAATGTGACCTGAGTAGGTGTCATAGGCAGAGTGGGTACCTGATTCTGAGCTCACAGTGAACAGAGACACAGCAATTGGCACAAAGCAAATCGTATCAGGGGTCTCCTAAAGGTTGGACTTTGCTTTTTGACAGTGACACCTGGTTAACAGGACAACAATAGAGAGGTCAGAGAAGTTATCCAGACTGCACAATGCAGTTCTACCACAGCATGTTAGCAAAAATGGGCTTTTAGCAGAGTTTTTTAGCTCTACTTAAGTTACTGTGGTTTGTATTGAGAGGCATCTCAGACTACGTTTTTAAAATACTATATGATTTCTAAACTAGGTTCTAAATATAACTTAAAGATTAAAAAGCCAGTTGATATACTGTAGTTTAGGGAGGCTCACAAATATCATATGACATTGTGAAAGTAATTTTTGAATTACATGAATTGGTAACTACTCTTTTCCACAGCTTTAGGTCTAATCTAATCTGCAATTTGACCCTAGCAAGGAACTACACAACAGAAACTGAAGTATAAAAAGCAGAAATGATCAGGAGATTCACATTAAAAGTGTAATAAATCCTAGAACTAAACTGCTCACCTGAGTGCCCACAGTGTGTTGGTCAGTTATTTCTGTACACATAAACTTCAGCAAGGATTGAGAAGGCCACATCTGAAAGAATTAAGTACACTACATGCCATCTTCTCAATATCCAGCTAAAATTTGATATTATTTTAGGTAATATGCAAATGCTCCTTGCATGGCTCTCAAATATTAAGATTCATGCTGTTTTTCTAAGTTAGAGGCTTTTATTAAATACCCATTAAGCCCTCTCAAATCCTTTAAAAAGAGAAGTGCTACATGTACAGATGTCTACATTATGTTTGCATTGTTTTTCATCAGACCATAACATAATATGAATACATTATAAACTAAAATTAATGTTCTAGTATTAGCAATTCTTTACAAGTCTGCCTGGCTTTGAAAATTCATTGCATTGTTTCTCAATTTTAATATTTCTTCCTATTCCAAGCCAGTGTTAATAAATACATATAATGCTTAGTTCTATATACTTTGACATTCATACAACTTTTTAAATCCCCTATCACTATAAAGTGTCCTCTAATGCATCAGTTACTATCTATCATTTAGTTAATATTTATTAATTCTTGTATAAAGTGTAAAATTAAGTTAAATTTAAGACTATACTTAATATAGGGTGGCACTCTATGTATAAACAAATAAAATACTCCTGAATTCAACAAGCATACCAAAAAAAATTTAAAAAAAGGAATATTGAATTTTTTTGTCCATTAAAAAAAAAAACCACAAACCAAAAAAGACAACAAGAAAACAAAAATACCCCAACCTTGAAAACTATTAAAAGGATTGTTAGACTAATGATTGACAGCACAGACCTGCCTGGTAACTTAGATATGTCTTGCCCTACTATTTTATATACCTTTTTTCTTAAATGAAAATAGTAATTTACAGTGTTTGCTGAACTGGTCATTCAAAATATACATTATCAAAGGGTAGAGTTAAATTGCCCATACAGTGACTTTAAATTGCACCTGCATGACAAACATTATAATCACCATTGCCTTTGAAGTGAAGAGACAGTTACTCAGCCTGCAAGTGGAGATGTGTGGGTAACACACAATATAAAATTTTAAGCTAAGTATAAAGACCTTTAATAAACAAGTCTAGCAATTTAAATTGCATAATTTGATACTTTTTACAAGGAAAGGACAGGGGTAAAATATTTTTGGATCTTATAGAGCTTTGGGGTTTTGGCTATGATAAGTTTCTACAAATATTGCAGTTGCCTCAAATTTAAAGACTTTTAACAGTCATAAGTGCTCTGCAAGTCTGGAAAATCTGATTTTCAAAGCAGAAGTGCAAGATGATTCTATGTATTTAGATTGTGATTCTTGAGACTTCAACAATTAACCACTGAAGCAGCCAAAATAGAGAGGTTCCCTTGAAGATGTTCCTTGACTTCCATGCACATCTAAGCGATCTCTCAGAAATTAAGGTCTGTTCAACACTGTTACAATCAGTGATGAGCAGTTTGACTCCAGCACATCTATGGCTCGACATGGGCATGGGTCAAAACCATTCCTGTGCCTGTTATCACACAGGTACTCAGCACCTTGACACATTCTTGCTGAGAAAGCAAGAATGCAGAAACACACAAGCTAAACAAGGCATGGGGGAATACAGAGAACACTTTCAGGGTCATAAAAGATGAATAGGATAAAAGGAATACGAACCAAAATGTCTTTTAGAAGACCAATTATAACTTACTGCCCTTAGAAGTCCAGGACATACACAGGGACACTGTGATGTACATAGACACAGCTCTGAATGAAATTGGCCCTTGGTGCTTTGGTTGTTTTATGTGGAAGTTGATTTGTTTTGAAGCAAACTTACTACATCTGAAAAGGCGAATGATTATTTATTTCATGGCAAATTGAACTGTGTATTTATTTACACATTTTAAACATGATCAAGTACAGCAGTTTGGCAAGCTTCTACCGAGAGAGAAATGCAGAAATATTTTAGTAAATGGTGGTATGTCTCAAGATCAAGTGGTTTTTAAAAACCATTACCACTTTAATGTCTGTGGATTGCACTATTCCTGACACTAATGTACTCATGCCCTGAACAATCTGAATCTAATTTGTATTGTTATTTGTCTGTTGCTGCCAAATCTGCACATTTAGTGGACAAGTCTGAAATCTGCCATTATAAATCCACATAAAGGGTTCAGTGTCACCCTGAACCACAGTCCCATTGCCGTTTACTTCTTTTATTGACAATAAACAGCATTCAATGCTCAGTCTATAAGAAAGTAAGAGAAGTAATTTGGTTTATTGATGATTTTCCTTGTTAAGTAAATGTCTGCTTACTAACACCCCAGTGGGCCAAATGCATCTTATATGGGACAATGTTTATTCAAACAGGTACTTCCTATCCATTTTAACAGGTAATTAACATGTGATAGCCAACAAAGTAAACACATTCATCTTGCATAATTAAAACACACATAAATCTTTCCCAGGGTCAGGATGACTGTAGCCACATACTTCCTTGCTTCCCTGGTGAGAACATGGCTTTCTCATATTTAGTTTTCTCTTTATTTTGTGTCTTAAGATTGTGTGCAAAGAATCAACTGGAAACAAAGCAGTTTCTTTGGGGTTTAGGTACTGACCTTGTGGGGCCCATGAGTGCTGCAATTAAAAGAGGAGGGGGCTTTGCTCCCTGGGTCATTGGAAGTAAGGCCAGATTTTTGATCTTCATCCAAGTCCAATATGTCATCACACATGAACAGGAGAGGTTAAAAGGGCAGATTTTTGAGCATTTGACTGTGCAACTGCTGCCTGATCTGTACACCCCTGGTTTTTACAGTGAACACATATATTTGGCAACTATTCATCAACTGGTTCCTTGTACCTTTGAAATTTTAACATATATACTTAGAGTATAAGTAGTCAGATAAGTTGCTGTGCCTACAGAAGATCTACACCCACACTCATAGCTGGCAGACTTAAAGCTGAAGTTCTTGGTATTTTCCAAAATGAAGCTTAATGAAAAAAAATTGAATTTTCATGCATAAATGAGATTTGCGAATAGACAAAAATTTGTGTTTATTCTACTGACAAATGAGAGGATATCCTAAAAGATCACCTAAGTTTTTCTGGTCAAATAGCTTAACAACCATCATCCTTTCTAATTTATAACAACTTTGACTTTTGAAGGATGCTTTCCTTAGTTGCTTTTTGTGCAATTAAAATTTGCTATGATGAGATCACCAGAGGGCTAAAACTGGTAATGGAACCAGAAAGCACTGCTGAAGAACTTTGCTTGACACACTTAGACTTAAAATTGGTTATCATGTTGAGGCAATACCTCATAAAACTACAGGCAGCACTGAGATGCTTATTTAGCCAAAGAGTTCAAACTTAACATCTAATCAAAAACACATCTCCAAGGAGCACACCACCTTAGAAGCTCATACTAAGTGCATTAGTATTGTTCTGACTCCATAGAAAGAGTGCCAGCTGACACCAAAAAAAATATTTCTCTTTAGTAATTAATTATTTCTAACATTGAAGCTGTCATAGAACATTCTGTCATATGAGTTTTCATAAATAATGAGGTTTAGTTTTTCTAATTTTTTTTTGTTATAAAAGTGAATAACTTACTGGAAAATATGAAAGTATTTCAGATTTTTCAAAAATTCCAGTTTTTCTCTCTTGTTAACAGTGCTTAGAGAATGTGGGTTGACTTGTTTTTGATTGCTGTTTAAATAACAGATTAATTTAATAATCATTGGGATATTGAATAACAAAAAATTATGGGGTGGGACAGCCAAACCATGACCCTAATGACATTCTTATGTTAATTCTTATTTTCTTTCAGGCTCCTGCTTTCTTAATAAAACCTATATTTTTGAAAATCATTTTTAAACATTGCAATTTATCCCAAAGTAGCATTTATTTTTCACTAGTAAGAGATAAGTTTACATATAGAGAGTGCATTTTATATGTCTGTATATATTTAGTGCTTGACTCAAAGCCTGCTTAAGTGTATGGGTGCCCTTCCACTGACTGTTTCCAGAGATGGCTGAAAAGGTGAGCCAGCTAATAACAAAGTAATTAGCATGTAGTCCTTTCCACTGTGTGATTTATTTGAGGATACTTTGATTTAAACCCAAACACCCATAATTAAATTTATGATTGGAAACATCTATAGGGAAAACTTTTCATTACTATAGTTGGTAACTGTTTACTTTGGCAACTGAGGTGCAGAGAATTTCTATAAGATCAGTAACAGCACATCCAGGACAGAACAAAACTGAGCCTCTGACTCTCAGTATGTGACCTTGTTAGCAAAACCACGGTATTTGTGCACCAAAATGCCTTATCTAAGTAGCAGGATATGGTTTCAGTTAATATCAGTCATCATTTTTACTTCTGCTAAAAGACAGCTGCTTTTAGTCTACTTTTTCAGACCAGGGCTCTGTGGTGGTGCCTGACGTGGTAGGAACAAAAGCCTGTGCCTTGAGTAACTTTTGACACAAACTTCCTTGAGGCAGTTCTTGCACAACTTTTGTTTGCAAACCTATTCACAATATACTGACTTTTCTCTTATATTTTTAATAGGTTTTTAATATTCAAGGGGATGTATGATCAGCTAAATACTTACAAGTATCTTTTCCTATTTGTAATAAATATTTTCAGTTACATATCACAGTTTAATCTATAACATGGTCTAAGGAGGACACAGAAAATAATCCCACTGACTCAAGGGATCCAAATTGAGAGCCTGGTATGCAATAGATGCTGCACAGATTAACCACTGGACACAGTGTCAGTTCCAGACTTGCTGTATATGACTGAACCTGAATTCAGACTGATTGAGCCCATCAGTCTTAAATTACAAATATTAAGCAACACACTCGCTTGTAAAAATATTTATTGGTACTGAAGCCATGAAACAGAAAACTGGGTCAGAAGATGTAGGTCTACAAAGGACTTTGGGTCAAATTCCTTAGCTGTTCTGCGGGAAAGTGTCCTGGGTTGTAACAAAAATATTTGGAATCCAATGCAATCTGCAATCTTAGATGCAATTTGTAGATTGTTAATGACAGTGGGTAAACGGTAAAACGAACAACTTTCCCATGAGAATCTAATAGTTCTTCTGGATTATGTCTTTAAGTTTTGCCATTGCTTGTGGAGAAAAATAATGGGTGCCTTGAGATCAGTTTGTAACTTACAGGGTTTTCTTTTATTTTTTTTTCCACAGTGGAACACAAAATGTTTTTCTATGAAAAAGATCTTAGTGCATCATTTTTGAAATACTATAATTTTCACTAAACTCAGTTTCCAACTTGGTGCCTTCCAAGTATTGCAGAATTGTATTATTTTTGAAACTTGTTTCCTTTGACCTGAAGTTACCTAAGAACACAGACTAGAATCTGCACTCCTTTGAGAAAACCTAGTCCTGTTAAATTAATCTTCTTTTCATGGAATCACGTCTGTTTCCACTATTTAAACAGAATCATAGAATGGTTTGGATTTGAAGGGACCTTAAACTCCATCTAATTCCAACCCCCTTCCACTAGACCAGGATGCTCAAAACCCCTTCCAACCTGGCCTTGAACACCTCCAGGGATGCATGATAATTTGTTGCACAACTTCCCAGTAATCTTCTGTTAAATTGTCACAAAGTAAGACAGCTTAAATTCCACAATGCTGGCACAAAGCACTCACAGGAGTGTAACCTACATTGTATTTGATATGTCAAGTGGAAAAAGCATGGCTTGATTTTGTTGAGTTTGCACTTTCCAGGCAGTGGGACCCATTGTTACACTTAAGGGTTCCCTAGCATCACTTTACAAGGCACTCTCATACTTCTATCCCACAAAGCCATATAAAACCAATTATTCATACTAGACGTTAACAATTTCCTTATACTTCAAAGTTGGTCAGGAGCAAATCAAGTGAATATTAGCACTTTAACTTTATCCAGAGTGTAGTTATTCCTATTTTCTGTTTTAAAGTAATGAAAATAGCAAGGAGGAAAAAGAGGAGTAAGTCCAGAAGTGCACCTATTGACTTCAAAGTGACCAGGTTTTCACCTTTATTTGCTAATCGCATATTGATTTAGCCTGGAGAGTTATAACAATTTTTGTTTAACTTAAAAATTCTTCCTGACATTTATATTGATAGACAAGTTATTGTTGTAAATACTAATCTCCTTTATGATGATGACCTGTCAGCACAAAGGAAATCCAATTAAAAGACTTTTTACAGTACAAAAATTTGCATAAGCAATAACTATGCAATTCTTCAATTAAAAGAACCAGAACTACAGTCAAAATGTCACTGCACATGGGCACCAAATGCAAAGATATTTTCATTGTGAAGCAGGAAAGCTACACTGAAGTCTTTCTCTTCTTTTAACTCTGTGAGGGATGATTTTACAGTAGCACGGACAGAACTTCAAGATTGCAGCACTGACATATGAGATTTGTTACTATTCACTCAGTTTCCCAGCACTGAACATTCACAGAATGGATTTAATCCTCTTTCAGCCCAATAATTCTAAGAAGGAAACTCTGTTTGGCATTCCAGTAGAACAACTAGATCTCACTGTACCACAAGGAAACTCCTAACCTGTCCAGCAGGGTTTCATTCCTGTACAGGAGACTGAACAGCACTTACCTTTTTGTATCTCACTCTTACAGATAATGCCTTTAGAATGCTGCCTGCATATAGGAAAAGTCTTAAAGCAGTCACTATTCGAAATTAACATAAACCCATACTGGTTTTAAATTTTTTGGTAGAAAATAATAGGCACCTCTTTAATTTAAGAGCATCAAACTTTAAAATGACCCCCGTAACAAGAGAACTGACACCCTGACAGAGGTCATTGCATAATATAAAACATAACAGACTAGTACCTCGTTCCAAAACAGCCTCAAATAATTCAGTTTTATTGCTTTGTCACAAACAGTTGTATAAAAAAATTGAAAGGGCTTACTTGAAACAGTCATCGCAAGCAATATTCCCCGTGGTCTCCTTTATAGTGCGCTCGGAAACAAAGGCTGGATACTCAGTGTCACAGGGCTCCAGGGTTTGTTTCAACCTCTGCGCTATAGGCACAGGAAAAAATATCTTGATGTTAACATGGGCAGAACAGCACACAAAATTGTGAACAACATGAGATGCTGTATTACAGAGAGCACAGAGAACGGAAATGTTACTCAGCTTCTGCCACCCTGTGAGATTTCCTAGGCAGTGCATAACACTATTTTTTCAATTAAATTATATATAAAAAAAAGTTTATCCATGGAATGTAATTTTGCAAGGCATTACTATTAGGGTAGTTATTAATGGTTTAGACATTGCCAACCCACTTCACATTTATGCACAAGCTTTTGTTCTTTCCGTGTAGATTCAAGCTGGATTTGCTGTCATTTTCATCTCAGTGCTATCCATCACTAACCTTTCATGCGACTGTACATTTATTTGATGCAAATTTTGGTGTATTTTACTGAAGTTCAAACACTTTTTTAGGATTAGGGCTTGGGAATCTTTGCAGTGTTTCAGCAGTTACAGTAAATCCGTGGGTGGGGGAGGCAGAAGAGTTACTTTACCCATCTTCAATGCTTGTTATCAGCTTTCCAAAATAGTAATGATTAAGACTCTGTAACAGCTTTACTCTGAAGCCCTTGCAGTGCAGGGAAAAAGAGAGTCACTATTTGCATCTTAAGCATTTGGAAATTGAGGTACCAGGAAGCAGAGACCCTGGTTCAAGGTCAAACTACAGGACAGCAACAAGCTGGGAACGAAAGGCAGCTCTTCTGACTCTCACACTGAAGTATGTGAGACAACTTCTCTCCCTCATTCCGTTTCTTTTGCCTCCACACCCCTTCATTGTTCCTCAACACAGAGATACACTTGCACATCAGCACAAATGTTAACCCTATCTTGAACTAATTGCAAAGTGAGAAAACAAGATGAGGTATGACAAAAATAGATTACACTGAACAGGCTCTTGGGCTGGACAGATCTTCCATTTGAGATAATCCGTTCCAGAGCGAGTGGTGCACCCACTGTGCAGTGCCAGGGAGCCACCACAACTGCATTTGCAATCACTCAGTAGGAAGCGCATTTCTGAATTGTTCATGGTTTTGTATACAATAAAGAAATTATTCCACCAAATGCACAGTCCTCAAAGGAAGTACTAAAGTTGGTCAGAAAAGTTTTGTTATTTCCAATGTTTTCATCATGGTTGTGACATATTTAATTACGTTATTTAAAACTGTCTGACTAGCTCTATGGCACCTTCTCCCTTTCTGTTCTGTTCTCCTTATCTGCTGTCAAGAATGACTGGAATTTATCACCTGTGTTTTGGGTTTACCCTCATTTTTATCAACATATGGCTTGTGTAACAAAGAGACTGCTGAAGATTCACGGGTCTCAGATTTCCAGCACCTCTCTGGAGTCCAGAAGATGATGGCATTGTCCAAGGTTTAGGGTTTCGTCTCTCTCGTTTACAAATGTGATTAAGGTTACAAGATCTTGTGTAGAAGCATTTTTTAGAGTGGGGTTTGCTAAATGGGCAGGTGTGTGTGGACCCTCTGGGATTTTCGTAATATGTGATACAGTATTGATGTCACAATTTGAGTGGGAAGTATTTCCCTCATAGAAGAACTGATCATTTTTTCTGAGCTTTGTTGAGCATTGCTAAGTTGAGAAAAAAAAAAGTGCACACTCATTAATTTTTAATTTCATTTAACGCAGTCATAAATATTACAACTCCTAGTAGTAACATAGCATATACAGAAGAATTCTGTATATATGTAACTTCTGTGTGTGTGTATATATATAACCTATAACACCTAAGCATGTGATTTTCTCTCCTCCTCTCTTGTGAAGTATCTCTTGCTTTTGCTTTGCTAAAACATTTATGAAAACTTACTGGTTTCCAAATAACTGTCCCTTGCTACCTAACCAAGTATGAGGTGGGCAGGCAATACCATAAAAGCTCTGACAGTCCAATGAGCATGATGAGGGGGTATTTTCAATACTCTTACTCATCAAAGAAATGGAGCAAGTAACCTGTGTAATTAAAACTCTCCTGTCAACTCTAACATGAACAGAAATTCCTCAGTCATGCTTGTCCTTCAAAGTGCTGTAATGATAGTTTTGTTTTTAAGAAAAGCATGTTTGCACGTTACTAATGCTTCATCTATAGTTAGTGCACTCTTAAAATACAAATCAGACACTCATTTTCATGAGATGAAGAGGGATGCTGTGTTTGAAAGATGTTTTGCCTAACATACAATGCAAGTACCATTGGATGTTTCATATCAGGATGTATTAAGGCATATTTGTACAGTACACTTGAAAAAAAGCAGACAGAAAAGTTATTTGTTTCCTACAGTGGTTGCTTTGTGCTGTTCTGTAAACACCAAGGATTAGGGCTGGTGTACCTGCAATTCCTCCTCTTATACAAGGAACGGTTTTGCGCAGCCAGCCTGACTGTCCCTCACAGCTGTCACTGCCAGAGGCTTTTTCCTTCGTTGTGAGGGAAATCACTGGAAAGTTAGTCCTGGTTTTTTGGAGCCCTGTGTAGGCACTGCTGGTCACGAAGCAGCCGCACAGCGCCTGGCTGGTTCCCATGCAGCCCTGTCTGTGTGTGTGCATCCCAGCCACCTCAGGCTCTCTGCTCTTGTCCCAGGAGCTGCAGCTCCAGTGTGGCACTCACTGTGCAGCTCAGGCCAGGGAGGGAAAGCTGAGAGGAACTTCATGCATGGAAATTTCCAGCAGGCTCTTTTCCAACCCTCCCCTCCAGCAGACACCCATCTCAGCCTCCATGTGCCCCTACACAGCACTGAGAACACATATGGCAGGAGCCTGACATGTGATTCGCCAATTACTGCCATACTTGCTGGTTGCTTCAGGATAGAAATTTTATACCAGAAGTATCTTATTATTCTAGGGAATACTGGATTATTCCATGGCATCAGTATGTTAAATTTTCCCCATACCTAAACTTCAGACAGGATGCTCTTTTCTTGGATATGAGGCAATGCAAATATCAACTGAAACCTGAAGTAGCACTTTTATCCCCTGCTTTGCTAAAAATGTGCAAATATAAGGCTGAAGAATTCAGTTTAAATCATTGTACCAGGACAATTTGCCTATGAAATCATCAATTGAAGGGCACTGCTCCTGTAAATTAGCCCTTTGCTTCTGAGCAACTTCTGAAAATGCCATAAAACCTGCTAAAATATAACAAAGAGGTTACACTGAAAACTTCCCATTTTTATGGCACCTATTAAAATTCCACCACTGCAAACGAATTTTCCACATTTTAAAAATTATTTTGAGTAAATTGAATTTTAACTCACTTAAATATATATTTTGAGTGGAATGACAAAACAAATTACAATTTTAGTAAATCTTGTTTAACATAAAATCTATCTTAATCTTAAAATTATATTTGTATGAAATTATATTGAGATGAGCATCTTCTTGTAGACTTTTTTTGAAGTTGCCTTTCCCAGCACAATAACCCCACCACATTTTACAGCAGATCTAGGGAAAAAAAGGAAAAGTCAAGCAAGCAGAAAAAGATCGATGTAATTGCTTTATTCATAAAGATTGTTTTGGAATAAAGGGAAATGTTTTTAAAAAACATATTTAATCATGATGTACTATTTTAACCTTTCCATTATAGCAGTGCTCTGTATTCCTTGAGTACACACAAGCACCTCGTGGTTATTCGTAGAAGATCTTATTTCATTTGTGTTTTAGGAAACATTAACAAAAAAGAGAATGTTGACATGGGAGACAAACTATTATTATCAGATGTTTAGTATTTAATCTAAACCAGTTTAAGCACATCTGAATTTCAAAAATTCAATTTAACCTGCAGATTTCTGCCATTATGCCTGGAAAAAAAACCTACACTTACCTTTTGCTGTTAGATCGGAGTGCCACCAACTGCATAGATTAAATTCCACAAGGAACCTAGAGAAATTATTGGAGTTTTCATATTATCCCACAGAATGTTTTCAAAACACTAAACCAGCAGTTTCTGATAATGTTAATCTTATTTCAAATAAAAGCTAAAATAAAACTGAAATTCATGTTACTATAACTCTGGGAACAGCAATTACTGCTGTTCTCGTATTCTCACTGGGTTGCATTTTATCTTTGAGAACTTATTCTGAAAATAACCCTATCAATAAATCATAGATTTACCCATTATTAATTTCAAGTATTGATCTTATTTGAACTGTCTCTTAAAATTCTCAATGCATGACAGCATATAGTGGGTTTACTGTTGAATATTATTTCTTCATTATGTAGGTATTTTGACTCCAGTAAAATGCCACAGGACTATAAATGTCCAGGCTACAATACAGGAGTACATATAAAATGCTTTCTTTCATTTATTCTCAAACTGAAATAATAAACCTATTTTATTTCTAAGAGCAGAAAGGATTTACCACTGTTTAATCAATTCTAATCAAACTGTAAAGAGCACTTTTCCCCACTAAAATATACTATGATTTACTTGGAAGAATGGATGGGAAAGTGTCAGTCTATCAGTTATTTTAAGTGTTAAAGACTATGGAACCAACATCCAGTTCATCATATGCCTGTGAATCTACCACACTTAAACACAGAAAGTTCCTTGAAATGTCGAAGCTGTTACATGTAGTATCAGTCTCATTTTAACACAATTCTTTCCCTTCTATTTGCTTTGAAAGCTGCATTAAGATCAGTCTCTGCCCTCTGTCAGCAGCCATTCAGTTCATTCCCCTTAACTCTTATTCTGAACTTTGATGAAAGCTCATACAATTTACAATTAAACAAAATGACTACAAGCAGAAAACTGTTCTATTTTAATAAAGATAAAATTCCCTTCAAACTGCAGCTCCACTTTCTGATAAGAACAACAAGAAATCATATAGGTGAACAACACAACTCATTTTAAGGCTTCCTCTTCTCCATGTAATAGGGCTCTGATATTTCTTAGGCTACCCCTCCTAAAGGTAATGATCATTTTGAATTAACTGGAAATGTTAGAAGAACTAACAAATATAAAACAATTCAGCAATATCCAGAGCACACCTTATCTGGCATGTACTGTTAAAGGTCCATCTTACAGAATTTTATGAAGTGACAATGCAGTGAGTCAGTGTAACCAAGTTTCCCTACTGACAACAGCCCACCCAGGCAGCATCACAAACAGCCAGTCATTTATCTAAACTTTAACAGGAACCACAAAAATAAATTTGGTTGTATATTGTGGTCTGTTAAACAAAGACATACAGATATAAGTGAATAATATAATAAAAGTGAAACTGTGCATTTTGACAGAATTTTCTTAGTTTTTAGCAATTTGAAATTGAAAAAATTGACAACAACTACTATATTTAAAGTCATATAGTAAAACCAGCACAATGTATGCAAAAGGTACAAATGATAACTAAATATTCAAAAGCGCAAATATTTAGTAATGCATACAAATATTCATTAAGTTCTGGATAAAATCTACTTACAAGACAAGTTCAGTCATAATCCATTTTACTGCAGCAAAGAAGGCATTATAAGGCTGAAGAGAAGCAACTCATTTAATAAAAGTCAAAACATCCATCATTTATATTTCAACTGAATTCTTCATGTAAAGACAATGTTCTGAATATTTAAATGCACGGGGAGCATGAGAAAAAACCCTTTTTCTTACAAAGAAGAAATATTACATTTATTACTACAATGTGTAGCCATGAAATCTCCTTTTTCTCATAGTTGATCAGATACACAGATTACCAGTGGGGAAAGGAAAGTTTTGCAAATGATTCTTAAATCTTTAACCTCTAGGGGTTCCTATTTCCCAGGCTATTGCTGAGGGAACAGCTCGAGTAGATAATAAGAGCTTTTCTTGGGCTGCAATTCACGGGCTTTCGTCTCTATAGTGTAAATCTCTATTCATTATCTCACCCTAATTAGGCTACCAATAGTTTCTGAAGTCTGAATTCACCTAAGTGGTTATCTGTGTCATATAGAAGGCCCAGTTGCAACCATTTTAAGCAGGTTTTTTCCTCATTCCTCTGTTTTTCTGAATCATCAGAAATACAGCAAATCCTTTGAAAATTCTGTGTGTACAGTACTTTTAGTACATTTTAAACATTGCATTTTTGAAAAGAATATTAATGAGAATTCGTGAAAGTAAGCCAAGTGGAACCGTCATTTTCCAGAAATTTGGAATCTTTCCTTGTGTCCCTCATTTGTGTTAGGGTGTCCTACCTGCCTGAGGTTCTGCAGACTTTAGATATCAACAGAGAATTTCAGCACATACAAGAAGCCATACTAACAGAACTGCTCAGATGTCTAAAATCCTTCTTAGCCACCCTGAAGCAGCACTCACTGGAGTGGTGCTGTTTGGGTGAGCAGTCACAGGCCGTTGAACATTTTCAGGGGCTACAGAGAGTGTTTCTGTGCAGGGCTGAGAACTCGCAGAGCAACAAACTCGTGCCAGTGAATGTCATAAAAGGCTGGAATCACATCTCAGCAATCGTAATGCCTGAGACAGGAAAGATTTTCACCTGGTGAGCACTGTCTTAGAGGAAAAAATAGAGCTACAAGGCTTTCTTAGAGGTGAAAACACAATTTTAGCCCTGTGGGACATGTTACTTGTTTTAATTCCAAATCAGAAAACCTGAAATTTCACACCCAAGTAATTATTTTGCTGTGCACTTTTGTTTTCATAATGCCAAACAATTTAGTATAAAACAACATACTCATTATTACTTATGGACAGTACATATTTAGTTAGAGCTCACTTTTAAGAGATAAATCCTTCAGCTCTACATGCTGGGTGCTTGTGCAAACCTTGCTGAAGCCCCAGGCCTTAGGATGGAAGGATTTTGCTAAGAGATGTAATACACTTTAAGATACTTCATGCAAATGTGTTTGACAGCATCACATTCTGTTACACTGACAATTTAGGTCTCGTGGCACAGCATAGTACTTATTATTATGTAAAGATGGTCTTTTTTTAGGTTCAGACTTTAGGGGATAAAAAAACTGATAAAATCAAAATTTGAAGATATTTGGAAAAGAGAGTCATGTAAATATGTAAATGAAAACATCTCCAAATACATACAGTTAATAAACCATAGAAACTATATATAGATATTTGGAGGTTGTGAGAATTTGATATTTATTCAATAGTTTAACTACTAGTAGGCATATTTTTTCTAGCTAGATCTGTGTGCATTCCAAAGTACTACCAGATAACTTTTCCAGTCTAGTAAACTATATCAGTCTTTTGCTGCTGCTCTCTTTACCTAAGATTTTTTTCATGCTATTACTGTCATCTATTTGTGAAAATAGTACCTTTTTAATATTCAAAACCTATACTCTATCTAACAGCACCTGATCAGTTCTGATAGATTATTATAGCAATCAGTGAGACAGATGCATGATTATAAAATACCCTTGGGGTTATTACCTGGATATAGGATTTAGCAACAAGGAAGTGTTGCCCTTGCAAGACCCAGCTTGACTCTAATCAGGCCTTGCAGAGGGACAGGGTTTGTATTCAGATTGCAAGACAAGGGTTTAAATGTATTGAAACTCTACTTTAAAACACATGTTCAAATACTCAGGGAAAAAAGGTGGTAAAATCACTGACTTGCATGACTTACCAATGAACAAATCATTTCTTATAAAGAAAGAAATCCTAATTTTTAATTTGATCTATGTGTTTATATATGTGAAAGGCATGTGATTCCAGACAAAGTACATTCTACTGCCAAATTTACAGATTCCTAAGAAGGCAGATTCATATGGTGCAAAGAACATCCTGACAGAACCTCCGAAATGGTGGCCCAGCATTAAAATGATTGTGCAAGTATTTGAACTCAAAAACACTTTAAAAACCCCTTGAAAGCACTGGGACAAACCCAAGAGCTGTAAGCATTCCAAATCAAAATAATGGGTTTAGAATGGCCATGAAATATTTGCAGCAATTTTCTTTGATGACTGCATGGAAAGGTGCTCAGAAAATGTACTGTACTTACGTCCAGCAAGCTATGGGCACTGTCGCTACTCTCTTTGTTTGTTCTACACATGGCCTGGTAGTCATAAAGTGTAATTCTACAGAGAAGAACAGAAAACTGCTTGACTAAAAGAAGAAAACATAGCGGAATAAAAATGATGGTATGGAACAGTCTGCTCACGAAGTAGACAAGAAAATAAAAATGTTAACAGCAGCAGGGAAAAGAGGGAATAGGATCATTAAAATACAGGTTACACAAAGGAGCATAAAGATAAGAAATTCTGTGAAAACTTTGCAAAGGTTTTATCAGACTACAGAACAAAACAAAAGCACAACTGGGAAAAATCAGGGGAGATACACACAGAGTGTAACACACAATGGTATAAACAATGTGAGGAGGAGGAGGATAATACACATTCAACGCAAGGTTTAAACAATTAGTTCTGGACTAAGATCAGCAAATTTAGCCCCAGAAAGTGAAAGAGCCTATGCATTTGAGGGGCTGCACACAACAGAAAGACACTTCAGTTCCAGCATCTCAGTGCACAGCTAATGTGTAACACGGCATTGCTTCTGAAGCAGGGAGAGACAAACTCATGGTACAGATAATTGGAGCAGGATGGGTTTACCTTCACTTCTTTTCATAAAAGCAAAATATTCCATGTCATATAACAGCTGTAATCAACATATACTAGAAGCCTCCTCAGATGCGTAGTAAACAGGGCAATTTATTTATGCTTACAATTTTACTCATCATTGAAATACTTCAGAGATCTAAATGTAAAATCCAGAACTCAGAGCTAGTACATGGAATTATTGTGATTATTTTTCTAAATCTGTCTGTCCATAGAACAATCAATTAACTATATTCATCCACATAAAAAAGCACGTAAAGAATCTTTAGCTGATAATTTGCAACAAGTGTAAATATATAGAAGTCACTAGTCTTATTTGAACATATCCATTTGACTTTTGCATTATCAGAGGGACAAAGGAACACAATTGGACAGAGATGGTTAATCGATGTATGAGATGGGACTTCAATGTTTTGCAATGTGTGCCTTGCTTCTAAGTGAAGAGGAAAGGAGAGCACACAAAAAGGATGTCCCAGAAGCTGCCAAAACCAGGTCATGAAATGCATTCAGCATCACCATGAGGCATTCTGCACTGCATGCCATGAAACATTTGAACCTGTACCAAAAAAATGTTGTATTCCATTGTGGTAGAAACTGTATTTTTTTTTCTGATCTGATTTTGTGACAGCAACCATCACTTAAAGCTTCTTTATTTTGACTGTATATTCTTTTTGGCTTACAGGCAAAATATCTAATATATTGGGTCTTGCAGCTTCAACTAGACATTTAGTACACAGTCATAATGCTTGCATTAATAAATTTGTCTTATACTGCGAATAGAAATGCCTAGGAAGCCATTGTTTTGTGGACTGGCAGAGAGAGGCACATGGTAGACAAACGCATAACTAGAGACCTAAACATGGGTGTAAGTTGAACACTGACCATCTTTGGCAGAATCACGCCCACAGCCAGATCCGCGCACACAGATCTGCCAAGACAAACAGAGCAGTACATGGTGTAAGCTGTGCTGCCTCTGTGGCATGCAGTAATACACCACTCTCCCTAGCTTTGTTTCAATCCTTATTTTTTCCCCCTTTATCCATGCTCAGAATCTGGTCTCTGTAAAGTTGTCTCTACAGCTCAGCCTTTCCAGCCTTGCTTGGCTTGACTCTATTTTATTCCTCTAGATCCAAGGACTGTATTGCATGTCCACTTGCACCACCTAGGGAGAGTGGCAAGTGATAAGTGCACAGCCAAGGGCAGTTTACAGATGTTCATGTGCTCTCTGCAGAGTAGTCAAGAAATTCTATATGGATGAAACAGTCTATATGGATGAAACACCGAATATTGAGTGTTTCAAATAGAAGACATTGTTCTGTCTCTATTCATTGTAAATGCTTTTTCAATACATTAATTAAGTTTGGTGACTGTTTGTTTCATGTTTAAAAGTATAATCAATATCTCAGTGTCTCATACACCAAAACTGCTTAGTCAATCTGTGGGCTTCATTATTCTGCTAAGCAATGTTAATCAAATACTATTCTAATGTGCCATGTGAAACATCTATTATAATTTGAACCTAATTTTAAATATTGATAAAAGCCTTCTCCCCATCAGTATTTGCACTTGTATTACATTTCTCATGTAGTCATTACATTCTAATAGATGTAATAGTTTCTTAAAATTATCAAAGATAAAAAGCTATTAAAAGACTGAAATACATACACAAAACATCAGAAATATAATTTATATTGCACCCCAACATGTTAGATTATATTTTTTGTGGATTGTCTTATTTTGTTGGAGGGATTATAGAACAATCTAAGATTGTATTATGAAACAAAATCAAAAAAAGTATGTTGTTAAAATCCCCTTCATTTAACAGAAAAGAAATACTAAACTTTAGAGTGATGAAGGGGAGAGCTGTAATGAACAACCTCAAAAATATTGTGGAACACTATAAAATTGTAACTTGGGAAGGCTTGATTATCATATGTGGGTGATAGCATAAGGAGTTCAGTTTGAGTTAATATATTTGAAGGTGTTACCAGTGTGAAGATTCTGGTTCAGGAACAAATGAGAAAACAAATAATGTATCCAGGGTTTAAAAAGAAAAAAAAAAAAAGGAGCAAATCCTTTTGCCCTAGAGAGGTAGGGAGGTACATGGCAGACAGATTTCTGAACAAAAAGCCTGGAAGGAGTTTTGGGTTTAGAACAATATATTCCCATCTCAGTCATCTTCAAAGTGGGGAGACTCAACAGCTACCTCAAAGTTTCTGAACATGATATAAACAACCATCACACAGGATGCGCAAAATATATCACTGAAAGCATTACTGAGAAACAATATTAAAAGAACTGATTGCTTTGTGCTTGAAACAAATGGGAGTTTTGTAACACAGTTCAAAGATCGGTGGATGACGCCCATAACCACATTGAAATCTGAACACTGCAACATACTGAACCAATTCTCAATTCTCTGTCACTATGAATGCTATTAAAGTTCAGTATATTTGTGTTCTAAAGCATTCATAAATTCAAATCCAGTTGTTTTAGTTTTATTCTTATAAATGTAATAGGAAAGTAAGAGCTTTCCAGAACCATTCCTTATAAAAGCTACTACAGCATTTGTAGTCAAAGCAGTGGCCTAAGACACTGTAGTGCTTCTGTGCTCAGGTGTCATTTCCAGAATGTTATTTTATTGCTAATGCCTTTCTGAGACTTTAGAAAATTGGCGCTTTTTTCTCACTCAGACAGACTTAACTTAGTGTTGCAGAAAGACAGGCTTCCAGATCACCCTTTCTGCAGTGACTGTATTTCACATTTAAATGACTATTTGAAGCTAAGAGTGTGCTGTTCAGTCAGTGAACGTAACGTCCCGATTTAAGGCCATTCAGATGCCCGAGCCCATTCTGTGCATTACAGCACCTCACAGAGGAGCTTTGCTCTTCCTCCAGGTGATACACCTGAGCCTTCCTGACATCACCATGCTGTCAACTTCCATGCCTGAAGTCCACAGAGCAATTGTTTTCAACCTCAGTTGTAGGACAAGCACTATGAACAATCATCTTGAACTGATGGAAAATAACTTACAAAAAACTAAATGTGCATCACCATTTTATGTAACGTCAGGGGCCAAATACATTCTAGGGAAAACACTTTTATTGTCAATTTCCTGCTATAATAAATTCCACTCTCGTACTCTGCAATGTACTTGCAACTGAGCACGAATCTGGCTCAAGAAAATTAAACTTCCAAGACCTACCAGCAGCACAGGATATATGAACAGATGGACTCTGTTGCTTTCAGCCAGCTTTTCAGCATACCTATGGATTTCTGCTTGGTAGTGTAAAATACTGTCACCGACAATTGTGAGAGATGAAAGATCTCCAATGCATAAAATTTAAAATGCTTTGTCACCACCTGAAGATTTGGTTGTTTTCATATACTGTGTAAGAGTCATAAGCTTCTTACTATGGAAATAGATGTCAAGTCCATAGAATAAAAAATAAACACTCCAAAGAACCAAGCAAAGGAAGCTAATAATAAAGAAGCCCTAATTACTGACACTATGCTTTACTCATTAGTCCATGTAAAAATGGTGGTGACCACACCACACTTGTAGTGGAAAGAGTTCATTAACTCAGGTGTAAGATATGCAGCCTGTCTGGCATTATTGCAAGGAGTGGAAGGAGGGACAGTATTGAATGGTGTGAAGAGCAAACTAAATTTTGTAGATTAGACAGGGTCCTGGGGGGAGGGAGCAGGACACTGTAAGAACTCCCAGACTGTTGCTGATCTGGCTCTCCCACGTCCACTGACAGGCAGATTATAAATGTCCAGAAGCTGTCAGGCTAATGCCTTTCACCACCAAGAAAATCAATGGAAAGAATAAAAATAAATGACAACATTTTGACAAAACAACTTGTCATCACATATCTTTGCTTTTATTGCTCAGCTATTCCCAACTGCCAAGGTGCTTGAAGAATAAAATGTATAAAAACTACAATTCAACCTGCATTTCCAGAACATGGAATGAGAACTCATTTATGTAGCACACATGCCTGTGTTTCTTCTTAAGTGTATAAAATGATTCTGCATTAAAGGTAATATTTACAGAGACATAAACTCTAACAACCCCCAAAACTCAATTTTAAGACATTAATTTTAGATGTCATAGGAACAAAATCTGAGCAGAAAACATACACCACAGCAATGTGGGAGTTTCAGAATGCAGGTACCAGATGTACAACCAGTACATGTAAAAAATAATAAAAATCAGAGCAGAGCTCTTGTTGGTAATGACAAGAGGGAAGTGACAGATATTACTTGCTTCTTTTGTACCTACACATAAACCTGTACTAGACAGGCTGCTGTGTTGCTGCCCTCCTGGCAGTTCTTTCATTAATGAAAACAGAATGTCATTCTTCAAAGAAATACAATTACATATTATTCATTAAGAAATTGGAGATTAAGAGTGCAAGACTCATATATTCTCTGTGGTGCACATGGCAGTGAATACAGAAGATAATTATTGGAAATACTTGGCTCATTTTCCCACCTTGAATGTCTTCTGTCCGCCTATTAAAAAAATTCTTACTCACCTACCTGACTATTCATGTGGTATTTATGCCATGAATGCAGGGTATATTTTGAGCTTACTTTACCTTTTACTAAAGAAATTATCAATAAAGAGAGGGAAATTTTTTACAATGTAAAAACACATGGCAGAACTGCTACATCACAGTTGAATTTGTCCAATACCAAATCAAATAACTCCAGTTTGGATTGTTCCTGCAGTCTATCACTGATCTTCTCCAACATACACACCTACATGCAGAAACATTGCCCAGTTAATAGAAGGCCAAATCAACGACTGTAAAAATCCACATGGAAAGAAACTCAAATTTTAAATACACCTTCTCCAAAACTTTAAGGATACCTTAATAAAATGAATGCCTAAATAAGAAAGAGTGGCCTAAAGAAACACAAAAAAAATCCTTCATTTGGAAGCTGTGCTGCCTTAGGGGAAACTATTGTCTGGTGGTGAGCAACTAGTTATTAGTTTCAGAATCTTCTGCACATTACAAGTAGTTTAGTAAAGAGTTCTGAACAAATTTTTTTATACTTTCATAACCTGAAGGCAAAACTATTGCTTATAAAGTAAATCAAGACAGAGATGAACGTCTGCCTCTGTGTGCAAGCGTGTGGGAGCACAGGAGGAGGGTTGGACTGCACCGCGCCCGAGGGCACACACGGGATGTGTGTTCCTCACCGAGTGCGCAAGCCAAGAGAAGGGAACTGAGCAAGGAAAACTGAGAAACAAGAGATGCTCTGAAAGCAACAAGAACTTAACAGAGTGAGCCTTAGCATCTGGGAAAGCTGGATTTCAGGGGTGTGCCACTTCAGTCATATATCCTGACAACATGATTAAATACCAAAGCATAGATTCTTCTTCAGAGGCCAGGAGGATGCCTGGTGGAAAGGGAGCTAGAAGAGGAAACGATGCTGCTTCCATATTTATCTTATAGAATTGCTTAGTTTTCCTCCTACTGGAAAGGGTGAAAGTGTTTTGAAGTCAAGAGATGTTTAATTTTCTCTTACAGATTTATTATGTTTATTTCTTTGGGGATCTCATTGCTTTGATAGCCCTTAATTTTCCTGATGTGATTTTTTAAAAATTTTCAAGCTTGGAGCTGTTGAATCTATTTCTTTTCCCCGTTTTTATATAAACAAGGTGCTAAGGAAACTATAAAGAAACTTTTCTAAGTTACGTGAAGCAGATACTTTTCCATAAGCACATCCTAATTTATTTAATAATAAATTTAAATCATATTTAAATTATTTAATTGTGCGCAATACTTAAGGTATAAGATAAACATAATTTTGCTAAATGAAATCATAGAGCATGTCACGTTGCTGTGGAGGCACTGATATAATTTTTCTCCCTAATTATAAAACCCATAAACTAAGAAAATATACATACATACACACATATGTACACATTATTTAAAAGAAGCACTGAGTTTAAAGAAATTGAGGAGGGAAGGAGGTATTTAAGTTCACTTTAAAAAATAAATAGCGAACACAAAAACTGAATTTCATCCTGCTGCAGGTTGAAAAGAAATACAGTCAGCAGCAAACAACCCCCTTTTGTTTCGCACTTCCAGCTCAGTCCTAAAAAGAACTTCTATATCACTCCAAATGAGTGGTACATGGGAGAACGGACAAAGGTTTGTTTCATTCCTTTTGTGGATGGAGAGCCTGAGAGCTGACAAGAATCAGTGGGATAGGAGCACATCTCAGCACTGCCACTCGCACCACTGGTGCCAAAGCAAGAGAGCACTCCCAACCCTACAGTTAACAAACTCTTCTGCAGGGAAGGTCAGGCACCACAGAGCCTTCTACTTCTAAACAAAAAAGGGAGCAAGAACAGATGAAAAAGGGCAGCATTGTATAATTCATCAGCTGGAGAGCATTTGCCATGTAAGAAGCAAATTGGAAGAAAGGATGGCTCTGGGTATGAAATGCTGATGAACAGAGCTTGCTCTCTGATTTTGCCTATGTGGTAAGAGCAGCAATGACAGGTACAATGCACGCAATATCCACATTGTGCTCTCAGGGAAATGGTACTTGTAACAGATTTTGCCAGTGCATCAAGCACTCTTTTTATTTTCTTCTTATTTCATATAAAATAAAGTTTGGAAAAGCAAAACACAATGCCGTCCAGACAAATTAGTAATCTTACAAACAGTGGAAATGCATCTGACTGTTTTTCATGAGAACCAGCAAAGATTTCTTCTTCATATTGCTGGAATAATTTTTTTCAAGGTCTCATCTAGCACAGCACAGTTTGGTTTGGGTGTTTTTTTGTTGCTGCACAGAACTATCTGCTGTACAGCAGGGTGCTCATTTAGTGCAATTACACCACTTTGATTCGTTCCCATCTTTAACTGATTGGCAATGGTCAGTTTATTATGTGTCAATAATCAGCTCATTGTGTTTACATTTTCTCTAGTATGCAGTTCAGTTGCACTGAGCTTGTGCCTTCATTATCTCTGTCTGCCTGGGAGTTCAAGACCAGCAAACTCAGAAGCCAATGGCCTGCACCAAAGAGGCTCCCACTGCAGCTTAATGGAACCCTTGAGCCCTGCAGTGTTTCCTCAACGGTGCCCACTGCCATCGCTCATTGAGCAGATATTCTGTTTGAAATGCTTTGCTGGGCAAGGCTAAACAAATTGGGATAAATTAAAGTATTATCCTTTAGTTTTGACTGCACATATTTCTTTGCATTAAATAAAAGGCTTCATCTCACATAAACAGATCTTTTCATCGTCAAACCCAGTCTATAAATATGTATTACTTCACTTCCTTCTATAGCACATGTTAAGAATGTAGTGCTAAACACAAAAAGGTTGCCACCCTCAGAAAAAACTATGATTTGGGATGATTCCATGAGTGTTAGATCTTCACATTTCAGGGCAGTCATTTACTGGGAGCGGTATTCAGATGTAATGCACAGGGGCAGCATGGAAAGATTTCTGCCTTTAAGAGAGATGGTTTACCAAACAAACACACAAAATGTCTGTTCTGAGAGCCTCTGTATTCACCCTCACATTTAATAACTAAATTCAGTGATTGATGGGATCAGTGGTGTGTCTATTTTTTATCTAGAAATGCACAGGAAAATAAGAAAGTGCAATATATACTGTCAGCACTTCTCCCATGCTGTAGGAGCACAAAGGGGTATGGAACAGTTCTTAGACCATGTGAAAGCCATGAAACTCCAGTGTTGAGTTACAGGTTAAAGAGAAAATTTTTCTTAACTCCCCAGAATGCATAATTTATTTCAAAGGACAACACATAAAAATTACTATTAATTTGTATTATCATCAAGGTAGTAAGACCAGGTCAACAGTCACAACAACGTTCAGAGGTAAGTTAGCATGTGAATGAAGATGGATTACTGGGATAACACACTTTCCCTTTAACAGCAGGGCATTTTGCACTGTCTAGTTTGAAAATCTCCAATTTTTTATAGGTCAAAATGGTAATGTGGCATCAATGATTTGTTTTAGAGCCACTTAAAACTGCTCAGTAGTAGATATGGCTCAATCCCTTTTCCACTTGAGCCCAGTGGGAACAGGAAAGTCCCACAATTCTAGCACTGTAGTCAAATAAACTGGTCTTTCAAAAAGAAACTCACTGTAGGCTGACTCCAGTGCTCTCAACATTCAATGTGCATGGGATTGGATTACACTCAGGTCATGCGGAAAAGAGACAGAGATGAGAATCCAGCCACGCTGCCAGGCTTGGCTTTCTTTTATATGACTCTGATTTAGTTTTGTTTCAGTTTCTTGTTGAAATATTTTTAAGAGACAGAAACTCTTACCTCTTAAAGGAGCCCATAGTCAGTAACTTGTTCATCACAGCCCCTTCAACCTCCCCGAAAAAGTAACCAGTCTGTAAGGGGAAAATGCAAGAAATTACCAAAAGTGTAGATGAACACAAACTAACATGGGATACAGTTTAAACTGGTATATTCCAAGATATGACAAGAGTGGCTTTGACAGTTACATAGACAGGTTTTCAGGACTACTGCTACATAAAATGTGAAGAGAACTTCACAATCATGGCAAATTGTTGGGATTACATTATTACCACTAAGCGGATGTGAGAGCTTAAACAATATATTGAGGTACATTATATAACATCTAATATCAGAAATAAAACCACCCAAACCTAAAGCTTGTAAAGAAAACACACTAATCTGATCACAAACCCTTGTGATTAAAATGTTACTCAAAAAAGATATAAACAGGTTGTGAGAGGATTTCATAAACAGTCATTAAAAAGCGTTGTTTATAATTCCTGCATGACCTGTTTAAGGAGCTGGAACAGTACATTTCATCAAACCTATAAATTTTAACTCCATTCAGAGTCATTTCATACTTAAAACCACTCAGCCTGATGAATTACTCATTTTGTCCTCATTCAGTACTTGTGGACTAATAAAAATAAATCTCTGTTGAGAAAACAAACATTCATGTTATGAATTTGGTATGTAGCATGGAAGCGACTCTGTCATCTGCAGCCATTCACATGACAGTGGAAAATCTTGCATGTACAGCATTTTTTCTCCTTGAGAAGACCTGTTTTATTTTAGAGCCTCAGCTCCCCGAAGGATTGGATATTTCTCTTCATTGTTTAAAGGGAGAAATCCCACAATTTATGAGGGGAAAAGGGCACTACACTCTCAAATTGCATGGATTCCATAGGTTTTGTACGAACTAAACCCCAATTCCATTACAAGGAACTTAGCTGACCTCAAGTATGCACCTGGGAGTTTGCAGGCAGAAAAGTTACAGCCCTAGCTAAAAAAAAGACATTCCTCCACCTAAAAAACAAGTACTGCTTTTTTTTTTTTCCTCAGGGGAATCTTGGAACATTTTCCAAAACATATGGGTATGTAAAGTCTCCTAGAAACAAGAGGAACATGACTGAAAATATCAGTTTCAATAGCCCTGGCTGACTGATGAAGAACGATTACCCTAACTGTTGGAGAAGCAGTCAATGTCAAAAACCTAAACTATAAATGCTTACTACAACCTTAGATAGCAATAAATCTGATTTATCAAGTTGTGTGCTGGCCTTATGAAGACATTTTAGTGACAGTTCTTTCCACAAAAGCTCTTTTTGTAAGTGCCAGTTCTCCCCCAAAGCAGTAACACACAGGTTAGCATTCCTTTTAAAACCCATTAGGATTTAGTTACGATTCAGGTGAAGAATTAAACTGCCCCACAAACATGATTCTTGGAGCAGTTCTGGTCATGTTTAGAAAGTCCATAGAAAACAGTGCTGAAGCAACCCTAGAAAGGTAAATAATTGCTAAGGCATCATCCCACTTCCCTACCCCTTCTCTATCCACGATAAACACAGAGTGCACACAAAAATAAACATACACTATTGTAATCTTATTACAGTGTTATACAAACACAGAGACAGCTCTGCTGTCCAGCTTAGATCCATTGTAACCAAAAAAATGGGTCATGACACATTTCTAGCCCTAGTTCTGGTTCAACAGTTGTCCACATGATATTCTTCAAAGGAATATGTCATGTCTGATATCAGGTAATTACCAAAGGAAACATTTTGTCCTAATATTTATTGCCTTTAGCCAACTATGAAATAGAAAATCATGTATACAAGTCACAACTATTTACCTGTAAATAGTAACAACAGCAAAAAGAGGAACAGACAAATATTTTAAATGTGTCAAGATGGTTCTGTAAGGGTTGCACCTCTTAGACTATGCTCAACTAAAAAGAAAATGTAGATTTAATAGATAAAATGCAAAAACACCTCAGAAAGCTGCTTCAAACATAATGCAGTTAATATTTAAGCAGTTACATTTTTATTTTATAATATTTTTATACATCCTGGAATTATATTCAGAAGATGCTTGGCATTCCAATGGGATAGACGCAATAAATTTAATAAATTGAAACAAAAGAATCAATGTCAGTTCTCAGTTTTGCATATAAGATGACCTACCATGAAGAATGATTATTGCATGACACAGAACAGCATGTTTAACAGTTAATGCTCTGTCGGAAGGATAACAGGTTCAGGAAAAAATGCCTTTTACTTGTTTATTATGTGCTAATATAATTTTCAAAGTCCCAACCAAAAGCAAGGGAGAGAAGGATCACAAGGAAACATGCAAATATTTTTGTGCTATTCAAAGGTGAAAAATATCTCTATCTTGTTACTTCCAGAAGTGTCAGATTTAAGGCCACAATTATTCAAGATTTTAATTTAAAAGCAAAATGCTCAGTTTAGGGGTTTTTTTGTCACTCACTGTGAGTTTTTATCTCCTCTACAGACACTCTTCCGAGTCTCCCAGAGGTCTTTCTGAAAGCTGTTTCTCAGTAACCAACCTAGTCATAACAAATGTAATTCACCTGAGGGCTAAGTAGGAGTGTGGATATTCCTATTGACAATCGCAACACATAAAAGCAATTCAACTTCAGACTATTCTGGCATAACTGGGGCACCATCCCAGCAGTTTTCAGGCAAAAGTTAATGAGAATAGTGATGCTTCCTTCATAAGGTTTGCAGGATCAAGTGATTATACATTAATTTTTCAACAATTTTCTAGGAAGAATAAAAAAGTTAATGTTTCAAATGGTTATTAATCTTGTTCCTTGTCCTCTCTGTCGTGATGCTGAGTGCTTAGCTTTAGCCCTTCAATGTCTGTAATCCACTTCAGAAAACAAACTCCTCTGCTAACAGCTCTGTAAAATCTCATTATCTCAAGTTTGAATTTAAAAGCTGTGTCCCCCACCTCAAGTCCTCCCTCCCTTCCCAACCTTTCCATGTCACAAAAATGCCACAGTAAATCTGGCTTTTTCAAGGGGTTAAAAATATTTTACAGGAGACAGACACTTCTGCAGCAAGAAAGACCTTTAAGGGAACATTTATGAGCTTAAGGGCAGACCCTGCCCCAATGGGAGACAAAAACTGAGCGCCTGTGAGAAACAACTTACATTCTTTGTAGAAGGAATTTCTTTAATTTTGTGCTACTGGTTCCTTACCATTTTCAGATAGTGGCCTATTTAAGAAAAAAGTAATTTAGAGGAGTCTTTCACATGAGATGACTGAAGAAATTTTTTTTTTACTTACCTGTCTATAGTCTTCAGACACTAAAATAAAGCCATTGTTGTCTATTAGGTAACAGTTGATTGTCTGAAAAACAATAAAATAATATTTTAAGTTTTGACTTTAGAATACAGCAATAAGTTAATAATTCACTTGACTTCTAAGTTAATTCTAAACGGGTAAAATCTTTGATTTGCTATAATGTTTTACATAGTTTCTCAGTGTAGTCCTGACTCCCGGGATGTTATCTGATTGCATTTTTATCCATTTGTTTCATGCAAAAGAAAGCAAAGATGTGTAAAAAATGGGAGGATATAAGATAATTACAAACAAACAGGAAAGAAACAAGGACAGTTTTTTTATAAGGCATTCCTAAAAGTTTTCCCTATAATTAAGTTTGCAAAGGCTCAGAACTGTGGTGCTCCTGATGGCTTGTCCTGTGTTTGGAGAAAAACATCAGCTCCATGTCATTACCCTAACGATGTATTAATGAAAACACAGTGTCAGCCTGCAGAACCAACAGGGGACCAGGTAATATTTTTTAATTTGTTCATTGGGGGATGGGACCAGAAACTTCTGTAAAAGAGGCCCCACAGGTCTCCTAAAGCTTTTCAAATTGTGTTTTTAATTGGGAACTGGATTTAGAGGTAGGACTGGTGGCCTTTGGTAGGTCAGACGTAAGTGAATTACTTGCTACAGGCAAAGTTTTAATTACTGCGCTTCAGAGTTTAAACACAAGGTTCAATTCAAACCCTGATACAACTGTTTGTCTTCAGTGTTGTCAAATAACTACCTCAAAGTTAAATCTTTGTTGTATTTCTATTGTGGGTCTAAATCAGGAAACATTTTTATCATTGCTTATTGGATTTTCTGTGACATTCATGTAAAATGAAAAAAAAAATAAGTAGAACAGCTCTCAATATAGGAATCCTCCTGGCTTTGTTTTTAGTTCAAAATCTTTCCTGCTGCAAATGGGCTATACAGATATATAAAAAAAATACACTCTCTGCACATCAGCAAAATCTCTCTGCTGTTTTAGGGAGGAAAGCAGCCCCATGCAGCAGTAGTTGTGCAAGTCACAGAAATACAGCCTGGTACTGCAACACATGCTTAGATTTGTCTGATTCTCATTCTGGCCATATATTAGTACTGCCCTGTGGGGCCAAAGAAGAGGAGAGATTTGCAAAAATGCTGGGCTTGAAGTAGAGTTTTTTAAAAAACTAGAAAGCCAAAATCAAGCAAAAGTTCAGAATGAGTATCATTCCCTAATGCAATTGCAGGATATTCATTCTAATAGGAGAACCTGAGCTACAGGCACTTTCAGTGACAGAAAACCTGTCAAAAAGGAAGTTGAAACGTCATTTCCAACCTCTGATGGGCTAGAAAGCCCAAAATCGGCCAATGCAATGTGAAAAGCTGATGATGCAGGCCAAGAACTGAGTAGAGCTAATGCATTCACAAGGGGCAGCTACTTAACCTCACTGGGGTGTGAAGGATGGAATTTCCGAAGCAGCTGGAACACTGGACCCTGCTGTCCCCAAAGCCAATCAGAAACCTCCCACCAACTTTATTAGGAGAGGAGCTAAGTCAACAAAGAACTCTTTTGAGGATACATATTTGCAGTCCTCATGTGTGAAAGATTATTCTAAAGATAGTTCTTTAGAAACAATATTTCTCCATAGTATAGAAAATAAATCAAAATAGTTATGCTGGACAAGAAAGAGTGTTGGCTTAATTTCATAGTGTTATGAAATTAAGCCATGCTTACATGCTGTTGGGAAAATACTGGCTCAATTCAAGAATTAGTGGCCATGTCTCAAATCTCTAAGACACAGTAATTCACTAGCATTGCTCAGAAATTTAGAAGATACTGACTTTTTAGCATTATTGGAAACAGGCACAATGCACTAAGTGGGATCTGCAACTTTTTGGTGGAATATGAAGATAAAAGGATTTCTATTTCAATCCATTTTAGAAACATTAAAAAGAGGGGAAAATATTAATTCAGGACCATTCATTCAGCACTTTCCAGCAAGATAAGTGTCAGTGTTCAGCATTGTGTTAAAGAAACAGCTGGTAACAACTTCAGCACTGGCAAAGGGCAGCAGGGAGCATTTACTCATCCAACACATTAGCAAATCTCAAAAGATTTCTGATTAATGCATGGGCTAGTAGCATTTGGATAGAGTAGAGCTGCATGAAAGAGGTTTAATTCACAATGTTTCACAGGTATTGGAAGTGAACTATGCTCAGTTTTGCCCAAAGGTTCAAGTTCAGTGAACTCCAGATTTCAAGGGGAATGTTCCATAGGTGGAGAGTCCCTGAGCTTGTAAAACCAGAGGCATCAAGTCCAGAATAAACACGGCAAGAATGTTGACTGAGGTCTGAGAACACATTTGAATTACAGTAACTTTGATCGAGTTCAAGTCCTCTATGTATTTTTCACAGCTCCAATATACAATAACAGTAATGGAATGTAATATGGGTTAAGAAACCAAAAATGGAAAAGAAAGAAAACAGAACATTTAAATAAAATGTGAGGCATCAGGAAGGGGGAGGGGGGCTAGTAAAAAAAAAAAAGCAGATTCAAAGTTCTCAAAAACAAAAGAGGAGTTCAAATTAGTAGGATGAATTTTAGAATAAAAAGTATCACACACTTGTCAGTAAATCCCTTTATTGTTAATTAATTATTTTTGCTATTAATAATATTTATTGACTATTGTGCCATTCCATTTGCATTAACCATTTAATATTTAATTTTAAGGGCTTTAATTTATATCATAACTGTTCAGTAGTTATTTTCCTGTCCTTGAGAGAAGCTGTGAAAGTTAACAGACTCAGCAGAGGAGCCCTGATGTTTGACTGAGTCCTATCAACAGCATGTTTTGTCACTAAGAAGAAGTTTGGAATCCCTAAATCACCCAGGTTCTCACTATTAGTAAAGTCCTACATACGCTTACATAGCTCCTGCTGGTGTTAGGCTGAAAAGACTTCAAACTGCTTGTGTTTTGTTTTGTTTTGTTTTGTTTTTTTTAATTAATAATAATAAAGTAAACAAATGCCTTAGCACTGCTTCAAACTATTTCTCAAACTGGTTTCACAGAGCAGAATTTATTGCAACATGTTTTAGGTGCAGGTCAACATTGTAAATAAGTGGATGTCTATAAGTTGTCATAATACAATCTCACTATCTAAATACTGTAATATATTGAAAGCAATTCCAAATTACACCAAGAGATCATAATGTACACGAGGCGTTCAAATTAAATTCATCAACTTTATGTTCTACTGCAGTGGAGATACACATGGAAAACAAAATCTTTCAAATACTTACCTCATCATCACAACTTATAGCACATCTGCCATCAAGAGATGCACACTAGAGATGATATCAAAAAAATCAATAAAAAATTATCATTTCTCATTCAATGATTACAAAATCAAACATTTTAAAAAATCATATGGGTAGAATTCTAAAGGAGTTGATATTGATTACATTTTAATCTAAAATTGTTCTAAAAATGACTAGGAAAATTTCAAATCTGATCACCAAACCTGTTCTGTTCCTGCCTGCAGAGAAAGGGTGCATTCACATGTAATATGTAACAATTTCAGCTGCTTGAAGCACCACAATTTCCTCCACGTGCTGGAAGCTTGGAGACCATTCAGGATGAGAGAAGGTTTTCCAGCAGGGGTGAGGCAGAGCTGCACTTTAGGGTTTTTTTCTGGAAAGTGCAGTTCCAGTCGATTCTCATAATAGCGGTGGCATCTCTGAGAAAGTACCTGATTATCCTCTTCAAGGAGTACAAATTCTAACCCCTGAATGTTTTAGGTGCAGTTTATTGAATGCCAACCATGAGTCAGTAATCTAGTTTAGTTAATTAATATGTGATAGTACAGTTACTGAATGTTACAAGTGAGAAGGGATAATTCTGCTATTATTGGAAGCAAAAAATACCGCAGTTTCATTTACTGTTTATATTTTTTCTAAGGGAGAAAAGCAACATGCCAACAAATGTACTGGGGTCTAAAATGAATAATCTTTCTAATTGCTTCCATAAATATAGGACCAAGCAACTGTTGTTCACCACTGAATTCTCCTTTTTGTACTGATGAACTGGAACGTAAATCAGAACTGGTCTTCATATACATTGTTTCTTTACAATAATTTGCTTGTGACAGAATATTGCAAATCACCTGCACAGTTACAAAAGCTGTTGTGGATTCAATGACAAAGGAAAATTTGAAATATACCTGTCTGCTTGCAGTCCAAAATTTCCGCTGGAAAAATTCAAGTTTCATCTGGATGCCTACAGCTAGGAAACACATGAAATAAATAAATAAATAAATAAACAAACAAACAAACAAACAAATAAATAAAATTAATAGAAAATCCAGGCATCCGTAACTCTTTCAAAGTGATTATTTGAAATCCCTCAGAAAGAAAAAGTCTTACTGTGAAAAGAGAAAGTAAGCCCTAAAATAAAAACCCACAACTAATTAAATTGAAGAGACCACACAGTCATATTTTAAACCATTTACAGTTTGGTTAAAAAAGAAGATGCTTTTTGTATAATGTGAAGAATACGCAAGGTAAAAAAAATCCTTCAAATTGTATATTCCTCCATAATTAACAGAAAAAAACCACAAGTTGAACATAGTTATGTTCACGCTGCTCTCATTTATATTTTACTGGTACCAATATAACAGCTGTAGAGAACTCACACTAAGAGGTTTGTGATGAAATACATGAAGATTTGCTGAAACAACATGAAAATGTTAACTAACATTTCAAGTGATGGTTTGTTTGGAGGTCACTCAATCCATGAATTTTCAGTGGAACAAAAGAAGCATTAAAAATTTATTTGAAAAAAAAATGAAGATTATTATATACATTTCTGTCAAAAGAAAGTATCAGATGCATATTATTAGGTTTCACATTTTAAAGAAAAAGGCTATTAATGATAACAATTTATAATTTTAAAAATTAATTAGAGACAGTACGGGTCTAAGTTATATATTTCTCATCATTTCAGGTGGGATCACATTTTTCAAAATATCAGTGAACCTTTCCTCCAGCCTACTCTGATGTTCCTGTTGGAGAATGATATAATGCACTGTGGTTTGCATGAGCTCCAAAGGCAGTTGATTCTTCTGGTTTCACCTGCCTAAACTGGGAGAATTCAAAATAGCTTCAGTTGTAAAGCCTTAAAAGTCAGAAATCTAAGTCTTAGCAAATTCATTGCTACCATGTTTTGTTTAAAAACAAACAAAGCCTCAAAAATATATATCTAGTTGTTTTGGAAAACTGAATAGGAATTTCATTTGTTCATTCCTTCTCCACGGTCCACAGCAGGAATCATTTAAAAACATATTTACATTTAGACTATTGGTACTTGCTTTTGCAAATACACACACACTGATGTCATGCATAACTTTTATTTTGTGTTAACAGGTAGGGAAATGTATGTGAAATAAAAACTGTAATGAACTGATACAATAGGATTTGAAATGCCATCAAGAATTTCCTTAATATAGCAGTTTATAAAGATTTTTCTGCTATCTGTGACTCATGGATGTTTTTTGCTTAAGTCTGTAAGTAGAAAAATCCAGAACTTTGGAATGAGCAGCAGAGAAGACTCTGCAGCTACAATTTATGGTCCAGGAATGAATTCTGGGGCCCATGGGCAGATGCTGTTGGACAGCCCTGCAGCCTGGGGGTTTTTTCATCTATTGTTTGCCTTTAGGTTCATTCCTAGCACTAAGGTGATCTGCACATCCTGCCCATTTTTCTGTGGAAAGGAGGCAAAACACACACACTTTCAGGAACTTTCCAGGAGGAAACCATTTCACTTCTGAAGGTCAGGTCAGCATGGGGAGTGTCCACCCCTTATGCTCTTAACAGGCAGAGACGTGTGGGCTGTACTTAGATATTGTTCGTTCAAGGTCCTGATAAGGGTGACCCTTTGGAATTCACATTATTGGAGGTACCAACACACAGAGCAGAGCAGCAGTTGACAAAATGGAGGAAATTTCAGTTTTCAAATCATCCAGTTAATTATCCTGCTGATGGAAAAGCACTGAGTTGTCATCAAACATCTGATCAGGTTGTAAACCCATAAGAAACTTTAATGTGATATTAAAGCCCTTTTGCATGTTTTTCCCTCCTGATCTTTTCAAGAACGCTGTAACTAGAAGATGACTCTTTTTGGTTTGATCACTTAATGCCATAAGAGCTGTTCAAATATACTTCAAAAGGGTTAAGAGCCAATCCCTGGTCCTTCAGCACTTCAGAACTTTAGAATAAAATATTTGTGCTCCAAGGCACTCTATACTTAAAATCTCTTTTACAAACTGGCTACATATGGGGGAAAAAGAAAGCAGGAAAACTTCAAAATTATATGTCCCGTGTTACTAATTCCTAGTTTAGCCTTCTGGGTGTAACACCTACCACAGAGATTAGATTAAAAAACTGTAATTGCACTGAAATTTGTTTAAATATTGTAAGTACCCAGATAACATCCACATGTTAAGAAACAAACCACAACTAACAAAAACTCCGATTGATCTTTGTGTGGAACATTCATTTTAAAGCATAAAGTATTCTTCAACATTTGCAGGCTTGGTTTGACCAAAATGGCCAAAGGATAAAAACTGGTTTTCTTCAGCCAGGAAAAACTGAGCAAAGATGAGGAGAAAAGGTTTTGTCTTCAGTGCTGCCTTTCCCCTGGAACGTCCCAGGAGAGGGTGGGCTGGAGCAGGACACACACAGGAGAACAATCCACGAGAGCTGACAGAGACTCTTTCTTCATGGAACACAAAATGTATCATTTCAAACAAATATTGCAAATCCAATTTTTTGTTTAATCACATTAGCAAATTTACTTAGGTGATTCGGAAAAATACCTCTAATGCTGCCTATGGAAAATAGTTATTAACTCCCTGAGATTTCTTCCCTTTGTTTAATAAAATAGCTGCTCTTCTGTGGTGTAGACCCCATGAAATTACAGATGGTTGAGAATGACAAAGTTAAATTCTTGGCTGAGTGATAATTATTGTTAAATAAGTAATTTCCTTATGCTTCTATTCCATGGCTGAAGGTAATATTTCACTCTTTCAATGGGTTGATTTCAGGATAGAAAGATTGGGAAGTGTTCAAGTGCCACAGGGCTCAGGGCTGATTAGTATCAGGACAACAAAAAAAATACTCAAAATAGATCAGGATTGCTTGAGTTGATTTCAAGATCTCCATGGTTAAACAAATAGAAAGATAAGGAAAATCTTCCTCAACAGATTACTGTTTGCACAGAATTACAAGACTTTTTGAGCTGTGAGTAAAATGAGTAATTTCCTACTTAAAATAAGAGAGGAAAATGGACTAGACTGATTTATTTCAGGCAGGAGAGGAGCTGAATCTCTCTATAGACTTGACAAAGGGATTCCAAATACATAATTATAGGAAAAAGTAATAAAAGCTAAAAGGATTTCCATTCTGTGAAATACCTATAGACTATTACACTATATAAAAGCAAGGTTACAATATTATTTTAAGGTCTCCATTTCTTTTCCCACAAAATATCATATAGACTAAGAGTCTTTCTCACACATAAAAGATGCCTAACATTTTGAGGACATTTTGGCCTCCTATTTCTGATGGAATTATCTTAAATGAGGTTTAACTTGGCTTCAACATAAGAAATCTTGGATACAGACTTGTAGTGGGATTATTTTTCAATCTGTATTGCCTTTGTGTATTAAGCTTTGACTCCTTAAAATGTTCTCCTTTCTGCCTACTAATATTAACTTTTATTATTATCTTTTAAAATATCTAATAACTAAATTTGAAATATTCCAGAACACATTTGAATATTTTAAAAGAGTTGATTGCACTTCTGTTTAAATCTCTTTCAGTTCCAAATCTCTGCTGTTGGTGTTCAGCTCAGGCAAAGAATGAGACACTGAATATTTCACCCCAATGCACAATACTGCAAAAGAAACACCACAGTTGTCACCAAGAACAGCTCATACAGATTAATGGAAGAATTCCACCACCAAAGATGAGAAAAAACTTCTAAAACATAGTATAATTAAAAAGAAAACACAGAGGTTTTTTCCCTCAATCCCAAGAAGTCTTAGCTACCAGATTAGAGGTATTCCAACAGGAACTCTCCTACAATTACATAGTTATAAGTAATATGGTTCTGCTCCAGTATCATGCAGCACAGCCATTTCTCAGTGACAATCACTCTTGAATCACATACAGGAGAAACATAAATACAAACAAGCACTTCTCAATTCTGCACTTCTCAGACTGCTTCTGGTCCCTTCTCTGACATGGAATCCTCTTGCCTAATCCCACAATGTGTCTATTGCACACTTAGGTACCCTTCCATTATTTTAATATTTAGTATTAAATTCTTTGAAATCCATGTAAATGTGAACCTACCTTTTCCACTTGAATCTGATTTACAGTGCCTCAAAAATATTTATAGATTTTTCAAAAAGTGAGTCTTTTATTAACCTAGATATAGCACGAAATTAAAAAAAAAAGTCTCAAAGTGGAAATATCGTGTAGTTTTTGATTCTAAAAAATAAGCAGGAAAAAATCTCTTATTATTACTGGTATGTTACCTTTACCACCTTCCATCAAATAAGTGGAATGGCTGCAAATACACAGACAGACATTTTTAAGTTCTATATAATTATCAGTTTGTTATGGGGACAGTTTGTGCACATCATGACACATCATAAGATTTAGCAACGCCAAGTACTCTTCCTTCATCAGAGCTATTGTGATGCAGTATGTAAACGAGTGAAATCTTCTTAAATGGGCAATGAAAAGTTAAAGTTCTGACTTCAAACCTGCTGTTTCCTTCCAGAAGGATTTTAGAATTAGTGGTTGAAGCAGTTGTGTGGATGGAAACTCCCAAGGTACAGGGAAGGCAATGGCAACTGGTATTTCCTGGAGGCCAAGCTCAAGCAGAAAGGGAGGAGATATTGGGAGCTTGATGTGAGGCCAAGTTGAAAGGGGAGCAGGATGATGATTGCTGGGAGGCCGAAGTTCATCCAAACTCAAACCACCAGGGAAAGCTGAAGGGCTTGGTGTGCAGCCAAGCCCTGACAAACTGAACTGTGGAGGGCAGTCTGTGAACATCATCATAAACCAGACTCCCTGTGACTCCCTGACACATGCCTTCCTTCTGCAGGACTAATGAAGTAGCAGCAGGAGCAGGAGGAAACACAAAAAGGATAAAAATTCAGTGAAAGCATTAAAAAAAAAAAGTAGGCACTTCTGACTGAAAGTCCATTGCCTTTTCAGCAGTATTCACTGAGGAACTTGGAGGGAAACAGGTTATCTGTAAATTGTCATTCAGACAGTTATACTGTATTTCAGACTTCACAAGATAGTAGCTGATGCGGTGCCAACACTGTTACAAAGGGCTCCCACAGAAATCTGCTCATTTACTCCATGACAAACCTCGTGTACCAGCTTGAAGGAGGTACTTGAGAATCCATCTATAACTTAAAGAGAAAAACAAACCCAACAAAACCAAACAAATAAAACCCAAACAACAAAAAACCCCAACAGTCACAAAAAACCTCACAACCAAAGCCTCCCACAAGCCTTGAGGAAGGGAACCACTTAGCATGCAAAATGACACTAAGTGCACTTTGCTGGAAAGATATGTACCTTGTTCCTGAGAAATACAAGGAGTACATTGATAATATAAAGTAGTGGCTTAGGTTGCCAAATTTGAAGAGGGTGAGGCAAGGCACAGTTAAGCCCTGTCTTGTATCTGGAGTATCCTCCCTGCAACTTTTGGAAAATACCTGACACCTACTGACACCTGGCTCATTCCATTAGAAGGAAAAAAAAAATAAAAAAAAAGAAAAAAAGTGGTTGCAGGGGGAAGTTGGGTAATACTTTTCTTACTCTCAGGAAGCTTCAGCAGCCTGCAGAGGGAAGGCAAGAACTATTTCAAAGGAAACTGCTGGTGGAAGAACTTTTATGAATTCCTTTGAGCTTTCAACTTTTCCAATATCTCCTTGCATGGGCACCGCTCTGACAAATACTTCTGGGTTCTAATGGCAAAGCAAGCATGTAAAGACTGAAAGAAAACATGTGTAGACCACAGTAATGCTAAAATAATGAGGCAGCGAGGGTATTTTTATAACTCCCTAACCATTTTTTGGTTTTACAGTGTTTCCTTGCTATTCAAGTACATCCCACGTCTGAAACGAAAAATAGGAACAGTATAGATTTGTAAGCACATTTATAAATCTTAAGGGAAGATTTGTGACTTGTCAAGTTCTCAAAAAAAGCTTTCCTTCTCACAGCTGAGGTCCTAGTTTAGAGTAACATAGCCAGTTTATCTTTCAATCTCAGCCAAAAGGCTGTGGTTTCAAGTTCACAAGTCAGGAACCCTAAGAGGCTCAAAGTTCAGACAAACATCCAGAAATTAGGATACTTGTCTGAACTCTTAGAGACTGTGACCAGATTCTCTTAGGACATGTCAGGCTTTTCACTTCTACTTGTAACTATAATTCAACACATTCAAACCTTGATCATATTTTCTTTTCACGCTTGATCCTGGCTACTGCCTAAGCATGTTGACAAAAACAAAATCTGTTTCTAGATATCTCAGCATTGGGAGAAAGGTTGATTTCGGAAATGGGCAAAGCATCTATGACTATTTCCAAAGAGGTTTGCCCCTCTCAAACTGAAATCCTATCATAGCAGAATAGGTACAACTGGTCCTACTGCCCCAGAGTACTTTGGATGAGCCATCAAAGATAAATATTGTGTCATCCACTGCAAAATGAACTTATGAGGGAATTCTCTGTCCAGTTTGTCCCCTGTCAGTTCCGTGCCCTCTCACCACACATCAAGGGCCCAAGATAAGTAGGCTGTGCTGCTGCCAATCTTAGTAGGAAGAAGGGACACAGAATTCAACTATTTCTGTCTACAGAACACACCAAGTACCACCTGTTTACTCTGTCCTGGAGTCATGGTAGGCACTTGTCTGTATATACAGGGTCTATGAATATATGAAATCTCATTAGTCAAACCAGATTTAGGACATTGAGTGAGAAAACACTGACACTTTATCAAATCACATCATCTGGAAATAAGTATTAGATCTCTTATTTACTGAGTTATAACAATAATAGTGACATCCTCTACAAACTGTTGGTGCTATGCTGTGATTAGAAAATTACTTTGAATTACTAAAAATACGAGTAAAGTTATTTGATGTAAAATAACACATCAGAAATACCTCACGATGAATACAAGTCTCCAGCCTTTCAACACCGTATGTACTGGATGTTTTATAAGTCAAATATTTACTGTAATGTTCCAGAATAGTTCTTATGGTTTTATTTTTCTAAGATCACTACTTTATTTAACCATGTTTTTGCTATTTAACCATATGTTGGTAATCTATAGCTTAAGAAGTGTACAAAAATGTATGTGCCCAAAAGGCTCAGTGCACACATTTTATGTGTTGGAAATGGACTTGAGTTGTACCACAGTGTTCTGCAGCAGTGAGTACAAAGACAAGGGCAGTGGTGGATTTGCAACCCTCCTGATTTATGTCTGTGTCTTTTACTGAACAATTTTAAAAAACAGTAATAGCAAAAGATATAGATGGTAAACGTTTCCATGAACAGCATTAACTGTAAAAGCAGCCTTATTTGACTGGTTTCTTTCATTTTTGAATCAAAAACGCATTTTTATCAAATATCTGTGTAGAAAAGAACACAGCTGCCTATTTGCTCAACAAAAGTGGGAGCTAGTATTTGAGCCATAAACTAGCATTTTTGGAATCTCCTGAAGTAGAGATTTAAACCATGTCTGAAATGGAAAGCAATCTTAGATTAATAACACCAAAAGATTCTTTAGTATAATGAAATATAGATCTTCTTTTTCATATTCTCCTACTTTGTATGTGTTAAATAAAAAGAAATACCATCTTTCAAGAGGTGTTCAGTATATTACATATAAACATCTCACTTTTTAAGTCAGTCTCTAAAACTGTGGATTAACATTACTCATAACCTGAACACTTCACATTTACTTAACTTTATTTCATGAGAACAATTTATTGCCACCATTTTGAAACCCTGTCAGGAAATGTTAACTATACCTCTAGGAATAAACTGTATTGGGGGAAAAAAATGACTTTGTTTTATCTATCATAGAAGTTCAAGCACATGAACTGGAAAACAGTTAATGTACATCCAAGAGGTGAGACATTCAGGCATAGAATGAGAGCTTTCTATTTTACTTGTCTATGTACCATATTTCAGGAACAATAAGAATGTAACATTTTCACAATTGCAGCATAAGCCTACACACTCATCAGCAGAAATGGTTGTTCAGGTCTGACCTGGTGACCATTTGTAAATTGAGAAGTGTCTTCACATTGCTAAAAATTAGCCAAGAGCTGATTTGCTTCATTACACAAAGATGAAATTACCTCTTAAAAGCCATAAAATACAAAAAAACAATCTACTGACTAACTTATGGCCAAATTTATAATTGATAAATATTTTTAATTAATTCTTCAAGAAAGAAGAAAGAAATAAGACTTTAAAAAATACTGAGACTGGCAAAATTAAAAGGCACTGGCAAACTTACTTTTTTTTAATATAATGTCACCATTGCCAGAGATCTGTGTGCCAAGTTACGATCATAAATGAACTTCTCTGGGTGAGTTATTAACTTCTAGAAATAGTGTAAGTGCTGACATGACTTTCACAGTAGAAATACAAATGGGCCCCACTTACTTCACAGAAAGCATTATCCAGATGCTTCAACAAGTAGGATATTACAATTTATATGCTAATGATTAGTAAGATTTAGTTGTCAATACAGCCTTAAAGCATATTTTAGAAGTATAAATGAGTAATTTTTGAGGGAAATCAGTATGAGGGATACCAGATGTAATCCCCTTTAATGTAACAGCTTTGAAATAAATCAGGAAGGTTTCTGAAAGGTATTTGTCTGGTGTTATATAGAACTAAGGATTTGTCATACAAAATAGCTTCTATTTCTGCTAAGTTGCCTGATAGGGGCAAACTCAGCTGGGGCTTCTGCCTGAAAGGTGTTGAGCACTGCTAGTGCTCAATGAAGTCTGTGAGAGTTAAAGGACGTCCAGTATGTGATAAGAACACTTAGCACCTTCCAGAATGGAGCTCTGGAGAACACAAAAATGTCTTAAATCTCTGCTCAAAGGGAGGACTTTTGGCAGGAATTTTCAGAAATTACATTATTGTATAAAGGAAAACCTATTATTGACTTATAAGTACAGTTAACCTTCCAAAGGCCAGGTTTTTATAGTTGTTAAGGCATATACCAAAACAGGCTGATACTGATGGGCTTTCCAGAAACACTTATTTCCTATTGGAATTCTGCAGTCTTTATCATATTCCTAAGCATCAAAAAACCTTTGAAATACCGCTTTCCAAATTGTAGACATTTGTAAATGACAAAGGTTCTCTTGGAAATGCTGCTGTAACGTATTTATATAGCATATTTAATTTTCTGATAGGTCAATTCATTCCATTCCATATTTTTCTGATGTTTTACAAACAGCCTTTTTCAGAATTAATAAATCTTCTCAGCATGTCTATAAGGTAAGCAAAGATTATCTTCTCCATTCTCTCTCAGTACAGAGCTGATAAGCCCTACCCTAAGGGAAAGGTCCTTCTCCCTTTCATTAAAAATAAAAGGAAATCAAACACACACATTAGCAATGCAGCAAACTATAACCAACTCTAATAAAGTATATTTAAGAGATTTATTTTAAACTCTGATCTTGACTTTTGTATTAAAAATGGTGCAACTAACCATGGAAGAAAACAGAGAAGGGTCTCACACAAACTTCCCTGTTTCATTCTCTGTTTTCACATGCAATTAGAAAGAGTCTGTAAGGATGGAAGATTACAACCCTTGCATGCGTAGAGATGCTTTTATACTGTGGTGACTTTATAACTGAGACTCTTTTTCATTTAATTCAATCAGATTAGACTGTAGTACTGATTATGCTCATATCCACAAATCAGCATGTTAACTGAGTTTCCATGGAAACACTATATGTCCCTGTTTTCTCCTTAGACAAAGCTATGCCTGTTTAACAAGTTTGCCGAGGACAACATGTTTTGTTTAAGTTACATTAACTGGAGCCAATACTTCCTAATTACATTACCAGAAGAAACAGTTACAGCAGTACTTTTACCATGGGAAACCCTCCATTGTTCAGCACATCTTAATCTCTGAAAAACAAAGGAAATATCAGCATTGCTGCTGCTTAAAATGTGTTTAATGGTCTTATATAGATTAAAAAAAATATAAAATGACAAGCCACAAATATTTTTAATCCTAATTTATCATATAATAACATTCATCAATTCATAACATTCTTATTCAGAAAACCAGAAAGGTTGGACCATACTCACACCTGCAGTTCCAATGGTGTGTTAATGAAAGAGTAGAAATTATACTTGATCTTATCTCTGCTGACTTCAATAATACATTTCCCTAAGATTTTAGGAGAAGAACCAGGCCCAAAATCTTAACTGGGGATATCTAAAACTGGAAGACATGCCTTAGCAAGAGTACTATGACACTATAATGAAGAGGACTGGAGATAAACTGGGGTTTTGAGTTTTTTAGTACAAACCTGCACTGTATTATGATGCAGCAGAAATGTTGCACCTTACTAATTTCAGCAAAGTTCCATTTAGACAAAGTCTTGTGAAGAATCAAGCATTAGGCAACTCCTTCAGATAAACTGGTGTCTACTTCTTTCTCAAATGTTTTTCACATTTCAATTAAAGGAATTCTGCAGAACAGTTCTTATAAAATAGGTATCCCGTAACTCCAAAGCTAAGAAGGCAACAGTAAGTAAAATATGACCAGCTGATGGCATACAGTAGAGTAGACAGTGTTTAGTTTCCAAGAAAAAGCCTGCACTACAATTTCATGAAATACAAATGTTCACTTCAGTGCCTATGTTTGAACATACCATTCCCAAACCATCATGAACTACAAATTACAGTGTTCTGCTCTTTCTTCTTTCTAACAGCTTTACAGAGAAGGAGCTTGTAGCAGTAACTATTGAAAACTCATTTAAGATCTTAATGACACCAAAAAACCCCAAGGTGTGGAAATTCTTATTTCACTAAACTGAGGACATGACGCATAACTTCAGCTGCTAAAGGCAGTCAGCCCACACTTATCCCAGTGAGCCCTTTCAGAAACAGAGAAGTCAGCAGTGCTGTGCTTGGAACTCCTCTGTTCTAATTCTGCTGAAACACAGACATGGAGAGAAAATGGACACTGTCATTTTGAAAGGGGAAAGGACAAAAAGTCTCAGCCAAAACATGAGTAACCAAGTTCAGCCCTGCCATTACACTCCAAAATAACCTACTGTGGAAGCAGATGAAAGCAAGCAAAGATCAAAATACACCGGTTTTGCCCAAGACAGCTGTAGCTTTATAGACAGAGAAAGCTCAACCAGGTTGGGACCTTTTGAGATCCCACCATAAATTAAAGAGTATTAAAATAGAAATGCCTTTGGTTAAAAGGGGATTGTATTAAATGATAACATGTGTTACCTGTACACTTCAGCATCACCCAGTGGTGATACAGAAATCAGATATAAACATGGAAGAGAAAAAGATGAAACTAACATTTAAATGTTGTCTGAACTTTAGGGCTAATAATCTACTTTTAGAGAGTACATTTTCTTATACTTGTCCACAAGCATTCTGACTATTGTTATAAATTTGTTATCCTCTCAACCAATGCATTCAAACCAGAAAGTTCATCCTTCAGGATCTTAGAGGACACTGAAACGGAACCCACAGTTAAAAGCTTAGAGAAAACTTTAGTTAATACAAAGAAAAACTAGAATATTCCAATCTTTCTAAAACATTTCCCTTTTAACCCGAGACACAGCCTGTCAGGCATTTGATACGATCCTCCTTACAGATGTATTAAAACATAGTAGACTATTTTCCTTTTCACAAATCAAGAAAAGGAAAGCATTATACCTGCACGTGCTTTATAAATTGTAATCAATATTAGAAAAAAATATTCTGTTACTGAGAAGAAAAATGATGGAATGAGGATCTTTGGAGATTCTTAGCGTGAAAACAGGAAACCAAAACAGACATATAGAAGACCAGATAGTCAAAAACAGACATGATAATTCAGAACAGGTAGGAATAGTGAAAACATGATGTTTCTTAATGATTTAAATCTTTACTGTCCTTTATTTACCATTAGGTTTTCCCAGTCATGTTGCTTCATTACTGCTGGTATAACCTGCACACCTATATAAACAGTGGTTTATTAAAGTTACATTTTGTATTTCATAGCAAAAGTTTAGGGGTTTGTTCTTTACTCTTTTCCTCCTTTCCCCTTTATTTAAGTGCCTTTTGTTTTACTCCTCCATAAATTTCCTCCCAGGGTATCTGAAATCCTTAATCATGGTCTCAACATTTCTCTACCACATTACACTTCTAGAATCAAGTTCCGCGACTTTTAAGAGTTATGCTTACGTCAGAAGGATCAAGAGGTTTAAATTTCAGTACCTATTAAATGAATTTAATTATCCAACCAGTTCCATTTGGATACACTGTTACTGTTCTTTGCTAATCTACACCAGATTTTCCAGTATTGTAATTCTCATAATAAAATGCCCTCTACAAGAGTATTCTCTTTTTTAAACAAAAAGGGCCTCTCAGTGGCCTATTTTACAAATTCTAAACAGAAGCATCATTATCCTTTAGACTAGCTAAGTTTCCCAAGGATTTATCATGTCTGAAAAAAGCAGAATTAAACTAAACTTGAGGGAGGAGAAATCTGTTTATATATCTGACTTACCCTGTTGCTTCATTTAAAATATTCTCCAGGGAAAAAGGTATTTTAAAAACATCCTTAGTGTTTAAAACCTGGTGACAGGTTAAAGGTTGGGGGAGGGGGAAGAGAAGGGTACCAGCATGGCGTGAGATCTCTAGGATGTTGTCATAGTCAGAGGACTCTTGGTTGCCTGCTGCTGCAGCACTCAAAGCAGTTGGGAAGACACGGAAATCCAGGGAGAACAAAGAGACTAGAGCAGCAGTAAACTCTGTACTGCCTTGTAAAACGTGTCTGCTATTGAAATGAAGAACAGCAGCAGCAATAGAGATATCTGGCTTGTTCTTGTTTGTTGGAGTCATATGGTAAAAGTTGACAATATCCCTACTCCCCCTGTGAAATGGTCCCACAAGCAACAAACACGGAGGCTGCAGGTCCTGTTCATCGCCCACACTCGGAGGTCTGCTGGTGACATCTGCCAGTAGCAGCGCTGAAGGGGTTTAGAGTCTGGTAACATACAGTTCTAACGGGGTTTGCAGACAGTCCATCACGCTTTACCCCCTGCAAAACAGCTACAATTCTTTCAGGATTTAAAGGCGTCACCTTTTCTCTTATAGCAAAACATCATCAAAGGGAAATACTCCATGAAAGCTCAAATCCAAAGCTACTGAGCACATCAGTCCTGACCCAATAGAATACTGATGTTTAAATCTGCAAAAAGTATGTATTTAACGTTTATCAGCTGCATAATTTTAATGTGAGGTTGTTTAGTACCTTGCTAGATTAATGAAAAAAACTCCTCCTGTGGCCGTTTCCATCCCTGTTTCTGCAAGTTTTTGTGTTCCAGTGACTACTAGGGCAAAGACAGAGTCCTTTTGAGCCCATGAATACAAGAGTCCCCAAACTTTAACAATGAAGTTTACTTAACTACTGTAATTTGCCTTAAAAGCACAAAAGATATCAATAAATGAAGTATGAGTTCAATTTTGCAGCATAATTGCTAAGGAGCAGTTTAAGAAATATTTACTGCACTTTACAGTCTATCTTCATACACTATGAACTTTCAAAACTCTTTTACAGAAGTTGTTCAAAAAGATATCTTTTCAACTCTTACAAGAACAGGTCTAGTAAACCAATCATTCAGAATGCACAGGGGATTTATATTTTGGTCTTAAGTTTGAGCCCAGGGTGAGCTATGACCACAAATAGAAATTCTAATTAAATATAAATGAAACAAAAACACTAAGTAAAACCTTAAAAAAAGAACATGGTCTTTGGTGAAGAATAAATAAGCTATTTAGAACAATAGTGAATGATCTCAATTTTAACATGTTTAAGAGCAGAAAAAAAGTATCTAAAACATCAAGATAAAACGAAGTGTACCCCGGTCCTTATTTTACATGTGTTTCTCTTGCTCCTGTTTTATTCCTTTCATTTCTATTACTTTGATGTCAAGCAATATTTTTTTTCTATTTACAATAACTGCAAAATGAATTCATTAATTAACTCTTATCATACTGGAGATACATTCTATCTATAGATGCTCAGCATGTGTAATGTGATTGACATTAGCCAGGAAATTATTAAATCTGCACCCCCTGCTGCTATTTGTGATGGAACAAATACTCTGCTGACACATAATCTGCCTCTTGCTGCAACTTCATCTAGCTTGCAATTAAGATAAAGAGACCCAGCATCTCTATTCCCTGTGCTTCTCATTCTGAAGGCCTTGCATCCATTCTAGTAATTTTTCTACCTCCCAAAAATACTGTAAGGCTGGTGTTTCAGCATTTTTCAAGTAATCCCTTCTCACCTTCATATATTTCTGCTCATTGAGGTGTAGGAAGAGGAGTACAAGCCAACCTAATTTCTAACTGCATTATATTAGAGTTATAGTATCACAACAAATGGCTGACTGATCTACCTACTAGACTCAAAGTTTTGCATCACTTCAGTAAAAGGGGAAAAAAAAAGAACAGAAAAAAACTGCAAAGGACTGACCCAACCAGTTGTTCATAGATTATGAACGTAGATCTGGTGAGCAAAGACCTGGGTATGACTATTAGAAGAATTTTCCAGTCCAAATCAGAACAGTGGTCCAGGGAAGATGAGAGCTCTGACCGAAACAGAGACGGTGCCCAGAGCAGCAGCCCCAGTGGCAGCAGGGGCACAGCAGCACACTCTTCCCAGGCTGCCAGGCTGCCCAGATACCCCTTTTCCCACTGCAAATTTCCACCTGGAATGCAGCATGTCCCAGTTCATCAAGGCCACTATTACATCCCATGCACTGGCCTGTTCTAAAGGTGTCAGAGGAAGGTGTAAAAACTCCCATAAATTATAATTATGGAAAAAACCCCTGCCCACAGGGAAAGGTTTTTCCATAGCTTTTGTCATTAGGGGTTGATTAAAGCCCTTAACAGTGAAGTTTATATCCCTACTAAATTATTCTTTTTTGCCCCATGAGGTAACCATGGCTCCAGATTATACATGAATCCTACTGATCTTCTGGGCCCAAGGATAACTTCCAACAATGTATTTCATACGTTAATTACACACTGTATAAACAAGTACCATATGTATCTAGGTAAGGCAAAACAAGCCACTGGGAAGAAGAAAACTGGTCTCTTCCCCTCTACAAAATCACAGCTGTCTGCCCGTTTTCTCATTTCTAGATCTACACAGTGTTGTTTCCCATCTCAAGGGGATACTGTCAAACAATTCCTAACAACTCAGACACAAGGTACATTTAGACATTGTGGTGTCTCCTTATGCCTGATAACCATATATTCTGATAATCAACATTTGATGTTAATAAATTCTAGCTGATACCACTCCCCTCTTACCCTACCTTACAATAAGATGTCTGAAGAAATCCACACCTCTTGTGGAAAATATGCCCAGCTTTTTAAGGTGTAAATCTTCCTTGAGACAAGTTTAGTTTGATCCCTTGGCTAATACTTCTATTGTGAAAGGCAGGCAGGAATAGGATGCAGGGCCTTCCTCTAAATTTTGTCAACTTTTGAAAACCTAGTATCCTGTCATCTTTGTTTGCACAGCATTCTGACTCAGCTGGGAAAGGATAAGATCTTTCTCCATGATACACTACTGTCTTTTTAAAATGCCAGTAAAAGGGGAAGACTTTTAACAGCAGAGGTATGGGTTGTCTCAATACCAAATAAGATCTTTTTTTTTCATGACCCAAAATGAAGGTGAGTCTGCATTGCCCAAAGTTTTATTTAGGGTCTTCAGTAAGAGCTTAGTTGTTTTACCAATCTGGAGACACATGTTAGCAAGGAGAAAGCACATGCCATTTCCCCAAAAGTATCTCAATTTTAATTCCTTTCCCTTGAAAAACTTAAGGAAAATAAATTTAATAAAGAGTAGGTATAGGAATTGTCTGCTGTGGTCTTGGGAACATTTTTTAATGTAATCATGTCTGCCTGGACTCAATATACGATGCAGTGGAATCTGAATCCTGTAGCTTTTAAATATTTGAAATATTTAAATTGTTTCCTTTCTGCTAGAGTTTAATTAACATAATGTTCTTCTGTAAAAGAGATGATCCTTACACATAGAACTCCCTTAAAGCAGATGGCAGTAATTGCTGCAACAAAGAGTTTGCTGGCAAAGCAAAGGCAGAACTGCCCCTCCAGCCAAGAGGGATCGGGTATTTGTTCACTGGGCTCTCGCTCTGTGCGATGGGAAACATACCTTGTTACAACAAGGCACGAGCTAATTTAAGGAGTTGGAATAACACAGTTGCTGCACCACATCAGACAACTGAAAAGAATCCTGCTGGTGGTTCAAAAGGCCAGAAGTAGAGTAGATTTCATGGTTATTCTGTTTCTGGCAAATCTCTACCTGTGACACAACTATAATTTTCACCACATCAGACTTCTCCGTCACAACCAAAGTATTATTGCTAATAAAGGGGAATAGGACATGGATTATAGGTTGGGGAAACTTCTGTTTACAAAACATGTGCATTCAGAGTTCTCAATATAAGGAGAAAATAGTAACATCTACATGAAAAGCAAATTGACAGATTTAATCATAGGTTTCCAAATCTGAACTCAGCAAGAAGATTTTTTAAAAAGTAATAGCTTCTTATGCCACAATTCTGAGTAAATAAAACAACCTCTGCATTACTACTGGAACTGAACCTCCCACAGTGCTTAACTTCCAGTGACCTTGTCCTATGAAGATCTCTTTAATATGGCACATGCTAAAAATAATACAATTATATTTGCAAAGATTAATCTAAAAAAAAAGAGGCCATGAAGACACATTCTTTAAGCCCACTGTTAGATGAAATAAACTGCTGCAGGAGTTTGTAAACCCACCTGATCAGCAAACAGTAGTTAAGATGGGAAATACCTTAAAAAGGAAATCCTTTGAATTCATGAGTCAAAATAAATATAGATATCAAAGAGAATTTTAAAGTGTGAGTAAGTTTTATCAGACTAGAAAACAATAACATAATAGCTAGTGCCTCCTGCAATGTAATCAAAAGACATGAAAAGAGATGTCACTGATACAAGAGATGAGTTATTCCAATAGAGAGGGATGTCATCTCAAGCAACAAGTACCTGACCTAACTTTGCTCTTTGAAAGAGTGTCCATAGCTAACAAGGCTACAGCTTCTGAGGACACGGATATTTTATAATAGTCATTTTTAGATTTAGTTCTGCTTCACTAAAATGATTCACTGTTACTATTTAACACAGGTCTGTTTATATGTTCATTAGAAAAGCTTTTTGCCTTAACCCGACATTAATTTACAGTACAGCTGATCTTTAAGCTTTTTTCCCCCTCTCCTTGTAAAGCTGGAGTTAATCAGCATGACAGTGGTACCAGTTTATCTACATCTATAGTATTCCTCTACACTGGATCTCAGGCTTTATCCAGTATCAGGATGAGGTGTCATTCATCGGGAGTGTCAAGGGTAGTGTGGTGTGCTGTTCCCAGAAGTAATCCTGGGCTCCTCAGGATGAGCAATCATGTTTGTTTTACAGAATGGCACTTTCTCTATGTTCTCCTTCTCTGCTCCCTAGTGTTCACTGTTCGTTCAGCTCTCTTGGCTGGTGCCAGACACAAATCAGCAGAGCACTCAGTAATGACAGTCACAGCTCTCCCTTGGGAGCGAGGGTGGTAGAGCTAAACACAGATTTTAGCAGCTATGGAGAAGGGGGTTACTTTCTTCACAAGGATTGCATAGTGGCAGGACAAGAGGTGAGGGACACAAGCTGTTCCAAGGAAAGTTCTAACTGGATGCAAGTCAAAATTACTGATTCTGAGGACAAGTACACGTTGGCGTATGTTGTACAGAGAAGTGATAGAATCTCCATAACTGGAAATACCAGTCACGGATTGACAGGACCCTGGATAACCCCTGACAAAGACCCTCCTTTAAACAGCAGTTTGGACCTTATGATCTGACTTTTGTATAACTCCCTCCATTGCTTATAGCGTATAAATTTTGCCCTAGAAAATAAGCTTTGTGGGATCTTTTCAAAAACACCTAAAGCAGAAAGAAAGCAAAGTTACATTTAGGAGCAGGTCTGAAAGCTTTTGATCAAAAAACTTCCCTCTCTGTAGGACAGCTAACAGATGGAGTGACCATATGGCCTGGAAAGACTTAATTACATACCAGATCTCTCATTCCTTTCAACACCTTTGAGTTCCTTCATAGTCACAAGTCATTTATTCTTTTATTGGTGCAGATGACACAGTATGAATGAGTTACACTGAAGAAATAACAGAGTGAAGGCACCACGTGAATACATGAAGTACACTGTTAGAATCATCTGCTAGTTCTTTCCAGTATTTTTGAAAATAAATTAATTTGTTCAATATTCTTGGTGACTGTACCAGTATGTGTGCCATTTTTATGGAAGGAGACACCAGTTCTACATTCCCATGCAATAAAATCCTGTCAGCACAACTAATGGATGACAGAGGAATAAGCTTAAAAGAGCAAACAAGGGCACTGTCAAAACTATGTCATCAACCCACAGGTCTATTTGTAGTGATATTATACACTCCACTGCCTCCAGTCACAGCCCAGGACAAGCAGAATCCATATTCAGAGTCATCTGATCTTGCAAAAATTGACACAGCATAGCTAATAATCCACCAGAATTCAGATTCCATACTGGATATAAAAGGGCAGCTTTATTTCTGTGCTTTGTGCTTGATGCAGATTAAATAAATTGAAAAGGCAAGGCTATCAGGTCATTATTTGTATAGTACAGCTGTCCAGTTAGAGTTGGACAGACACTCTTTGCATGGCTTGTTGACTGATTAAGAGGCTAAGTCTCTCAGAGTCATAAAAGCAGGGTGGGGGGAGGGATGGGGTGGAAGATTGTGATAAAGAAAAAAAATAAGGGCTGACAGAGTAACTGGTTAGAAATAGCTGCACTTCTACACAAGCCAGAGGTATCAGCTAAAGGAACACTCCAAAACCCACGGAAAGGAAACTGGATGAGCACGTTACAGATTTGAAGTGCGAATCAGGACAGTGTTTACTGTTCTACATCAGAAATCTGGACTGAATCTTCTGCCAGGGGAAGAGCAAGCAAAGCAGAATGAAAGGTGAGATACTGACACATTCAGATTAATAATGTAATTTTTCTGTTCTCTAAGCATTTCTTTGCCAAGAAGGTGTTTATTTTAACTCTACATTGGACACCATTCCTGTTTTCAAAGCCAACTGTTGCAGAACAGTGTAATGAACTGAAACTATTGCTCACCTGGCTTGCAGGAATGCTGAATTCTTTCAAGTGAATTCTACAATGCAGAATTCAGTATTGCAGATGATTATGCATAATTTGAATATAAATATAATTTCATTTTGAGAGAAAGTTATTGAATAGTTTGTACCTGAAAGTGAAGTCTCAAAATAAACCTTTCATTTATAACTTTTTCATATTTCATACCATAATAATACATATAGTAGTCTCTTATAGTAATTAAGGTTTTATCTCTTTAAGTCAATAAGCAGTAAGTTCCTCTAATTTTCAGAGGTTTCAACTGGAAACAAACTAAAATGTTTTGCATTTTGAAATAATAAAGATCAAAAATTATTGGAGGCATCTCAAAAACAATGTTACAAAAAGATTTATCATTCTGGCTTTCTTTAGTCAAATAAAATCTAATTATTCAACACCACCTGATTTTTTTTAAATGTCATGCTTTGTACATGAACATAGCTTTAAGTGGACCCTTCTTTTCAAAGTTAAGATTGTTAAGAAGATAGAAAAGGTAAAAAATTTTTTAGGTTTTTTTTGGGTTTTTTTCAGTTAAAACCACCTGAACATCAGGGAGCAGCAGATAATTATAAATACTATGAAGTACTTCTGTCATCTCATTTATCTATTTAAAGGCTTATTGACAAATGCCTGTTGACTGTGCAGAAACCTTTGTCTATGGGAAGTACAGCTGGGATTCAGATAAGGCACTTAAAGCAAAAAGCATAACCATAGATATTTTAAAGATCAAACTTAGAGAATTAAGATTGCTGAAAAAGTACTGTTAATTTCTTTTCTAGTAATGTCCTTGAAGCTTGTTATTCTTTTGATGTTACATTGATTTAATTCTTTTAGCTTTTTCTATTAGTAAAACCACAGAAAAATGCAAGTTCTACTTGTAATTCTTCTAACACGAGATGCCTTAAAGTTGTTACTACCACAGAAAGAGAGGCATTTCAATTCAATAATTTTAGAAACTCTGTAACATTCCCTTCAAGCACCACTACTCTGATGATGGCAAATCCTCCTGAAAACCATTTGTACTTAGGATAAAGCCATTACTTCATTTTAAGACCATGGAAGCACTAACTTCATTCTGCATTATAAAAGTACTTCAATAGTATCTGTAATTTACTAACATATCACAAAAGAAACCACTCTCTTTATGCTAAGTTAATGTTTATTATGGAACTGTATATCTTCTGACCACGTCTATGACCTGTATATTGCCAAAAGAGAAACATTTTAACCTCATTTTAAATCTTCTTTCACTTGTGATACAGGCAACTGGCTCTTGGTTTTGAGTGTCATGTCATTCACCCACGCAGCTCCCGGATGCCCCGACAAATGCCTGTGCCACAGAGCTTCAAAGACCGCAGACTGCAAGAACAGGGGATTTACTGACATTCCTCCACGTTTACCTCCAGAAATTCAGATACTGCAGCTGCAGAATAACCGGATCTGGAGAATCAACCAAAATGCATTCAGTGGAACACCGTTACTCAAAATCTTAGACTTGTCTAATAATTCTCTCTCAAGTGTGGCACCTGGTGCTTTCCAAAAATTACGGTACCTGCAGGTTCTAAACCTAACCAGAAATTTGATTCATTATATAGAAAACAAGACTTTCAGTTTCCTCCCACACCTAAAAGAACTGGACTTGTCATCCAACAGCATTATACATTTGCCTGAGACATTTGGAAACAGCACAGGGAATATAACATTGCTCTCTTTGAAGCATAACAAACTTCAGAAAATGGAAAGAGTTCTGCTTGAGTCACTACCAAATCTGAAAGTGGTTCTCTTCAAGGATAATCCCTGGCAATGTAATTGTAATGTCTTTGGCCTGAAACTGTGGCTGGAGAGCTTTCTATACAGAGGTAAAGAATTTTCTCATTGCATACAGTGCACATGGGAACATTTAACCAGCATCTAACAGATCTTCACTACCAAGGCTTAACAATTTACCCCACACCCTAAACCACTCCCTCAAATAAACACACTAAAATGTATTCTTATGAATGGGTCAGAATATAAGTGCTTTCATAAATATGGGTGGCAAACCAGAGTCAAAGCAGAACTTTATCTTAGCACACAGAGAAAGTATACACATTTCCTCAATCAGGCTTTGAGGCTTCCATGTGACCAAACTACTGATTTCCTGCCTGTGCATGGAATGGACACAGAGCAGGTTGCAACACAGCCTATGTGAAAATGATCCATGTGTCCATTTTCAGGGCTCAGAACTCTCCAGGCCAACTGGAAAACTGTACTGGCTACACAAATAATTCTGGAGTAATCTTTGGGTGAGAGAAATTCACTACCATAAGCAGCCCTTCAGAAAAGAGAAAAGGCTAAACTCATTTCAGTGTTAAAATCTTAACATTTTTGATTGGTAAAATATTTCATTATCACAGGGTTTTACTTCTATTATGCTGGAACTATTCCCTATAAAAAAATTCAGCAGGAGTTGACTTATCTGTGTAGAAGAATGTAATGAACCAAGATAAACATCTCAGATTATCTTAATTACTCTGCCAGCAGCATAAATATTGTAACTTATTTCAAAAACTAATGTTGTTTAGAAATTCAGTGATACCCTCCAATCTTTCAGAAGACTGACAGATTAATCAAATGAAGTGATATGGAACTTAAAAATTCATTTTAGCAACAAGTCTTCAAGGAAGCCCAAATACTGTGTTCCCGTCTATGTTTGTATTTCCCTAAAATTACTTGCCTAAATCACATGAAGAAAAATTACATGGCACAATATTATCCCATTGCTTATATGTAACACATATGATGGAACAGTACAGTGGCTCTACAAATACTTCTTGCACGTCATAACAAAACATTAGAGATGGAACAGTGTCTGAATTTAATTTATCATTTATTTTTAATTTATTGATTTTTTGTTCAATATAAGTCTAAAATATTTCAGTATTTTTAGCTGAATCCATCTCAGACAATTAACATTTCATGCATACTTGTAAAAAATTATAGAGAATGCTTCAGTTAAGGAAGAACACCAGTGTTCTATTGCAAGCACACATATTTAGTTGCTTAATACCATGTTAGGTTCTCAGTTGCAGCATTTGGAGTTTTTGTTAATATCCACATTCAAACCAACACATTGAAGGTATCAGGAACCATGCTTTGGGTGTGGCTGCTAAAGGCCAAGAGGTCTGCTCTGCTCACATCTGCCTTGGTATACCATCAGCATTTGTGGAGTAGTGTACAGATTTCTGTTTTATATTCCCGACTTTCTCAAAGTCTTATCAGGATGAAAATTTCTGTACCTGTCATTAGCTGAGAGGTGCATTATTTGGATAGAGAGGAGAAAGAAAACTCAGTTGACTTGATCAGTTAATTTAAAAAAAAAATATGTAAACAGTGGGTTTGTTCTTGGGGACTCCTTGACCCACTACAGCCCTAAAGCCTTGTATTGGCTAATGAGGAACCCTACGCTCGGTGTGTATTCCTCCACATGCTGAGGAACATCTGCAGGACTTCCCACAACTGTGGCTTCCTATTTCACTGCCTGTTATACTAAAAACATCCTCTGGGAGAGAGCAGAAGCTGGTTCTAAGCAATCATGACGTTTACAATCTGAGCAGGGTAATAGATTGATTAATCTTAACTTATTATGAGTCTGTATATTTTCTTACCACAAGCCTTGCTTCAAAAAATTCCTCATGTATCCACAGAACCTCCCGAACTTGCCCTTTTACTTTTTATGGTAAGCATGTGTCAGAACAAAGAGTAAATGTATTATTTCCATTTCTTTATATAAAAAGAAGCATTGGCGTGAATTTGAACCAACTGAATATGCTGTTAACAGTAACTCTTTGTTTTCATCTACGACTTAGTTCTTACTTTTCTACCACCATTGTTCTTTTATATCTATAAAATCACAGATAACTTAATTCCTGATGAACTGCTTCTTGAAGATACTCTTTTATATGAGTGTTAAAGTGTAATAATCTCACCTAACTGAAAAAAGTTCTTTAACATACACTTATAATTCTTTAAAAGTATGAAGTTGAAGCTGGTGATAAATTTACTTCAGGTTTTGGTTACTTTTACATTAAGACAATTCAGAAAGCATCAAATCTTATGATCGTAACTTTTTTTAAAATATTTTTTTCAGGAGGAATAAGTGATGGCATTATCTGCTCAGCGCCAGGGATTCGGAAGGGAAAGGACCTGCTCAAGGTGCCGTACGAGCTGTTCGGGGCGTGCCCGCTGCGGACAGCCCAGGTGCAGGCGGGCAGCGCTGCCCAGCCCGCCGCGGAGCCGCGCAGCCCCCCGAGGCTCGGTGCCCACGGCGACAGCGGTGACAGCGGCCGCGCCAGCTGCGAGCCCAAAGCCAAGGCACGGCCAGTCAGCCTGCGCCACGCCATCGCCACCGTGGTGATCACCGGAGTGGTGTGCGGCATTGTGTGCCTCATGATGCTGGCGGCGGCTGTTTACGGGTGTGCTTACGCTGCAATCACTGCCAAGTACCACAAAGAACATTTGGCCCCCGTCAGACAGCATGGGACTGCGGAGGAAAAAGAGCCATTTGATAGTTCCCTGGCTTGAGTTACCTCTGTCTTTGGGTTCTTGAAAATAAAGCTCTCACTTCAGCTAAAAAGCCTGGAATCTAAATAGGATTGATTTAATAGTAATTGTGAGGGGGGTTTGGTTTGTTCCCCCCCACCCCATAATTTTTTTTAAGGTAAACATACATATCCTTTGGAATATCTAATAATATTTCATATAGAACAATGTAAATTTATTTATATTTGTGTATGTATATTCTGAAGCCACTTCTCAGTGGATTTGTAATCCCACTAATATAGTGGAGAGGTTTTCACTCTCCCAGGAGCAAGGCTAGGAAAACGGCGGGCCGCGGGCGGCAGTGCTTCCTAGAATCGAGCCCCTTAGAAGCCAGGGTCGGCTCTTCCCGCTCCTGGCCCGGCAAGTGCTTGCGATAATGAAACCTTGACATAGACACTTTAAACTATTCCACTATTCTTTACTATCTCTTGATGCAGTATTAGACCAAGATATGACTTCTGATGCAGCTACAGTCAGTGCTCAACAAGGATTACCTTTCTGCAAAGAAAAATAGAAAACAGCTACAAATTACTATTGTTTTTAATGATACAATGAGTTTTCAAACCAGCCTATACACTCTCAATGATAATGTAAATATGTGTTAAAAGCCTTTTCAAAAATGTGTGTTCAACCTTCCAATCTGCCCTAGAAGGCCACAATTAAACATTACATTCAATACCTAACTTAGAAAATAGGAAGCAACTTGTTAACTCTCACATATAATTTTCGAATTACTTAGTAATTAAAGAGAGCTGAGAGAATCCTGAAGAAAGAAGAAATGCTTTGGATACAAGCACTGAATTGAGCCCACGGAGCAGATATGAAGACACTTCTGATACCCTGCTGGCATACGTGCTTCATGCACACCTCTCTGAAGTTATTCCCAAATCCACACACAAGCATTCCATTTTGCAAATACCATGACTGTGGATGCAGCTCCCACCACAGTGCAGCCCTTCAGCAGGAGGATAATATAGTTGCATGTTTATACTTTCTCTTCCACAGAGAGAACATTCAGCTCAATTCACTCAAGGGTCACCCTTACTTTGTGCAGAGCTGTTTTGCCATCAGAGGAAATCAGAGTCAAAACTATTTGAGTAACAGAAGTTTAGATATGAGAGAATATTTTGAATGTGCAAAAGTACTTTTTTAATAATTCTTGGAAATTATTTTGAGGCAACCAACAAAGATCAACCTTTTCCTAGACAAGATAAAATACATTTCAGGCTATTTGTGACAGATGCCTAATGTGTTCTCTAGCTCTCTCCAGCGACAAGGATAAAGGCTTCCCTAGGTAGCTAGTGCAGAAATCAGCAATGTTTATTATTTTGAGGAAAATGTCCAAGTAACAGTCTGCACTAATGGCAAAGGGCAGCTAATTCAGAGCCCTGCACTGTCCTTCCAACAGATGGATTCCAAGATGAAGCTCTGTAGAGATTCTAAGAACAGCTTGAACTGAGTAATGGGCTGTATGGCAGGAGTCATGTAACCCTTGCTCTTATCTACTTAGCAATAATTGCAACCTAAATATTAAAGCTCATTCCTGCATCTGCAGTTACTTTCATGTCCAGAGAAAATTAAGCATCTCAGTCTTAATCTAAATCTAGCAGGCATTGAAAACAATCAATTACTGTCTGTTCTTTTTTTTTTTTTTTAACTGCTAAGTACTTCATATCATTATTAGGCTCTGCTCGTTCTTCTCTGTCCTGAATTAAATAAACCAGGCTGTTTCAAATTTTTCCCACAAGGCCACATTCTCCAAACTTTTTTCGCCCCTGCATTCCCTGGAACCTTTTCAGTTCTTCTACATTTTGTTTAAAATGTGGTACCCTAGACTGGGCACATTGCTTCAGCTGAGACATCATCAGCACAAAATTTTTAGAATATTTATAATTTTTAGAACATTAAAATATTTAGAATATTTTTTATTTAGGCTCTTTATTCTGGTGTCTCGATATTTCCTTTTTTTTCTTATATTTAGTAAAGCTTAATGAATAATATACTTTCAGAGCTAAGTCATTTAAATATATAAATCTACCTTTTCTACTGTTTTATCTATTTATTGCCATAATATTTTGCAAAGCAAAACACAGCTTTTCAGACAGAGAAGACTGAAGCATGACAGGATTGAATCTTATTGCCCATGGGCCAAAAAATGAGTTTGGACCCATGCCAAATCAGTGCTTTCCTGGTGACAACCTAAATGAGCACTCTTGCATTCAGACTGCAGGAACTAAGATGGAAGTTAATAAACCTCTGACCACCAGAGAGATTTCACCCACAGTGCTTCTAAAGGCTCAGATACAGAAATGCAGCTTCCAGCAAAAATCAATTCACACTTCTGATATTTTAAGCAGAGGAAAAATAAGAACTGACTTGCTATTTCCTAGTCAGGAATAACTACCTTCCTAGTCTTCAAAAAAACCAGTCCTATCATCAAAAACCTTTCAAGCTTTCCTTATTAAGAGACCATTCAACTGAAAAAAAAATAGGAAAATGTGAGGAAGATGCAATGGAGGGTACAACAACATTTAAAGAAACTCATTCCAAGTCACACTGGAGATGCTTTGGGGATTTTCATGCACACACACAGCTGTAAACGGATATGGAGTTCTGCCAGAAAGCACAGTATTTCCTATTTCCATTAGTTCCCTCTGCTACAGGAACGGAGCAAGTCAATCCATGCAAAATCTGATTCCATACTTTCTAACATGTTGTTTGATAAAGCAAAAAACCAAACAATAAAAAAAACCCCAAAACAAAAAAACAAGCCCACCAACCCAACGCAAAATCCCAGGGAAATTTTTCATTTAAGGTTTAGAAGAGTATATATCATATTTACAAAAGGGTTTGCAATTAACAGATTCCAGTAATTTCCGTTGATAAGCTAATAGCAGACATTTAACAAAGAAAAGTATTAATTCAATTGCTTAAATTAATAAGGGCAAAATTATTTATTTTTCAGTAAAGAGAATGTTTGACTACTGATAAACAGAGATAAAAGCCACAATTTATTGTCTATAACAATTATTGACTACAACAAGAAGACTGAATCTAGTGATTCCCCACAGAACTGCCCTTACTTTGTAAAGCTTAGCAATGGACATCTGCCACTGAAATAATTCGTCTGCATAGATTTATTTTTCAGATAAAGGTTTCTGAGAAAGCTTTGTTGTTTTCCCAGCAATCTCGTGAGAGTATTATAGTAAGCACAATATTTTTTCTAATCTCTGTGGAAAACACTCTTTCCTCTCAAAGTCAACAAAATATCAGGACACACTACTTTGCAAGGTATTTGCAAAGACAGAGAAAGCAAAATACTATTGTATTGCTGTCCTTCATAACAGGCTAGCTATATTGCTTTGGTTCTAGAAAAAAGAGGCTTTCTAAAATTTCACTTTAGAATAGAAATTAAAAACTACAATAGACCAATGTTCTTTACAGAAAGTGACCTATGTATCTATTTAAAAAGACACAAAGCTTAAACCAAAACATACTTGTTATATTTGTCTTCCATTCAGAGCTTGCAAAAAGTCAAACAAAATTCAGCTTCTTTATTCTCTAGTAATGCATATTCTGTATCCCTCTTTTTGAATATCAAAGTAGCACATTTAGTGACACTACACATGGCTTATATGTCATTAACAACATTAAAAGGAAAATACCAACTGTTACCTAAGAGCCATCTCTCTCTGCTGCCCAGGAGACAAGGACACACAGGTTTTAGTTAAACATCCACAAAGGATGCCTAATTTTAAAATTTTGGTCTTCGAACTCAGTTGAATGTGGCATAATAAAAAATCGTGAGAGTCTTGCTATGTGCTGAGTTTAAATCATCTGAAAAGTGACTGTGTGTTCCCCAGAGGAGAGGAGAAAGAGGCAGCAACACCAGGCACAGTAAGTCACAACAGGGGAGGAGGAGCAGGAAACCCACAATAAACAAACCAACAACTACATCCTTCCTACCTGTGTCCAATGAAAGCTGTGGTTGCTCTCTCTGACTGATTGCACAGGGATCCCCCCATGTTTTAGGGCTATGTACACTGAGTGTTCAACTTTTTGCATCCTCATTTCAGGAGACATCACATCAGAAAACACTGTTAATATTTGGAAACATAGTCTACTGGGGGAAAAAAATTTGTCAATCCACAGGACTTAAACTGGCAGGGATGCATTCACACATATGTGTTGCAGCTTCATATCTACACAGCATGATTGGAAGTTTTCCAAAGGACCCAACAGCTCATCTGCTGCCTTTCTCTGCAATCAGAATTTATTTTGTTAGCAGTAGAATTATTAAGCAAAATGCCCCTAGAATCTCATTGCTATTAGATCACAAGGATCTTCCTTGTCCACAAATTACATGGTACTAAACCCCAACCAACCAAATGAAAAATTCCAGCAGCAAGGCAGAAGTGCAGAAGCAAAGAGCAGGTGCTCTGTGTCATATACTATACATATTAATACTCTACATGTTGGGATACTGTTCTAATTAACCCATCAGAGTCCTGGATTCTCTAAGAACAAGTGGTGAGGAAAGTCCAAGAATTAGACAATTGGAGGTTAAATTCTCAGGTTAACACTGGCAGAGAAGTATCCTTAAAAAAAAACCCCCAACGTTATTCAGCTATTCCACACACTAATTCTGTATGGCAAAATGAATTGAGAACAATTGGAAATGAATGCAAATGTGTGAAGGGTTGTCAATTGTCACCTAACTTCAGCTTCACTGCTCAGTAAATGGAAAGGAGCAGGATTCCCACCAAAAGCTCCACAGCGTTCTGAGGAGTTTATCTTTCTCCAAACATTACCTGCAAACCACCCTTCCCAGGTAATGGCTCCTACGCAAGGCCGTGAGTTCTTTAATGTTAGACTGTACAAATACATGTCTACGTTTTCTTAAAACTGAAACTCTGTATGCTAATATTAGATTTATGAATACAAAGATAATATTCAAAATGAACAAGAAACTCTGGAAAAACAGAAAGTTGTGGTTTTCTACCAAAGCATGAAACCCATTTTGAGGGATTTGCTAAACGCTGCTGCTGAATATAATCTTCTGTGGCTTATAATGTGGAGTAAAGATTAAGTAAATCACTGTCTTTCTTGACAAGGAAAACATCTATTTTAGAGTGCCTCAAAAATTTGGTTGATGTGTCATTATGATGACACTCATTTTCCCTTAGGCCTTCATACTAAAATGCAATTTTTATAGATGGCATCATAAACTTTAAGAACTGCATATGGCAATGACATTTGCTTGCATGTTTTTAATAATAAAGTAATACAAAAGCAACATATGTGAGAGAGAACAGGGAAAAAAAAGTCCAAGCTGTACAGAGCAGAGGTATTTTTGCTACTGTAACAACAGCAGATTTCATTATGTGTGAAACAGTTACAGTATTTGCCATTCCTAGAAATATCTACAGCTAAAACTACTTTTGATCAAGGATTTGGGAGTCACTTTTCCGAAAAATATTCTAGAACCTTGTTAAAAGAGAGATGTACATGCATAACTCATTTAAATTCACTCAAAGACCCCCTGAATGGAGTGTTTAGGTTGTGAATATACAGATATTAACACACACACACACGAAAAAGAAAAGGAAAAGAGGATGAAGAACGAAACTCTGGTGTCACAAAGGCATTTAATATAATGTGCACATTGTCCTTCAGGAAATTCTAAAAGAATCTTTGCTACTTAGAGACCAGATCAGCAGAAGCCTCAGTTACTGGAAAACCGGTATATTCACAAATGTTCCTTTTAAATTGCTGTTCTTTAGAAGCTGATTTAAACAGGAGGAACGAAACCCTGAAGTGTGACCAGCCTTAATAGGACTGATTTGTATTCTGAAAGTAATACAAGATTTTTGGATATTTCCTGTTCTCAAGGCACAGCTTGAAATATCTTAAACAGCAGGACCATCAGGTTCACTTTCCACTGGCCAAAATAGAGGCATTCAGAATTGTGGGCCAATTTTAACAAACCAGTGATGAAATTCAATCATTACCATCTTCCTTAGCTTATGGATGGGAAACAAAGAAGAGATCCTAAATCTTCAAGCTGTGTCAGTCAAAATGCCTGAGGGCTTTTATCATCTTGAATAGGAATATTTTATATAGAATAACTGATTTTTTTGTTATACTAAAGTTGGTTTTTCAAATTACATAAAAGGGAGAAAAAAGAAGGTGACAGATGAGGACACTTGTAAAAAATGTCTCTTTAACTAGTTTGGAGAAAACCCCCTTGAATTTCTATATGTGCTGGTTATAAAAATAAGGGATCAACTCTCTGAAGTTAAATACTGGAAAAGTGAGACACTGAATCAGGGTATTGGAACCATTTGCTTGGCAGAATAGAATACAATATTCCTTATTTGCATAATGAGGATTTTTGGTAAATGCATTTAAAAACAAACTGTCAGAGACAGAAGAGCCTTAGCCTGTCTTTTCCTCAGTTTCAGTGGCACCTCCTACATCTGACTACAATGGAATACTTACTAAATTTTAAATATATTTTAGTGCATCTTTAAATATAAACTATATATATATAAAATAACTCTAAAGCAAGATCTATAGTTTTAGCAGAAATCAGTAGTAGGTGTTTCTTTTATTCTCCCAAGCCATAAGCACATGTTTCTTTCCAAGAAATCTCTTACTAGACAAGTTATTTCTATTAGTCTCCCAGCGTTACTGTGTGGCAGAGAACAGGGAGTACCATAACTTTTGGCACCATCTCCTACAGAACTAAAAGCACTTGCCCTGCATTTAGGGACAGATTCCCTGCACCTTCTCTGTCAGATTCCCACAAAGAGACAAGCCACTGTACAAAGTCAGGAATCATGGGTGATAGAAAGTATCTCTCATTTTTGTTTCAGTTTTCACTGCTTGGCAGCAGAAAATGATGTCTGTGAGAAAAAAACTGGCCATCCTTAATCCTTCTGAAATTAACAGTAGATATACAATCTTGAAAAGACTACATAAAAAGTGTAACTATTAAGTGGCTGATTCATAAAGGGCAGAATCTGACACTTCTGGGTCTGGCATTGTCACAAGAGCTATAGACCTTTTGGTAACCTTTGCCACAGAAGGTTTGAGAGTGGCTGATCTTCTGGCCACAACCTGTTTGAGGAACACTTAATACAGAGAAAAAAATCGTGCAATTATGAAAAAAACCAGATTTTCCTCTTCTATCCAAACAGAAATTACTGCAATTGCTCTTTTTAAGCAGCTTCAGCAGAAAAGACTGAATCAGGGTAGATTCATAGAGCTGTGGCAACACTTGAATGCACATCCCAGGCAATCACTCTTCTTTGATAGAAAATGACTGTAAACATGCCTGTACATAAGAAAAACATAGATTTCTTTTCTTCTCAGAATTCCACTGCATAAAAGCATAAAAGAATTAAGCAAAATTGTACTTAATTTCAGCTTTTCTGAGCATCCTTGTGTTAGACAAAAGTGGGCTCTTTCTCCTCATCTCCTTTAAATTTTAAAGTTCAAATGACTGTGAGACTTAAGACTCGCCTGTGTATGAGTTAATCTTTTGTTGTTCTGACTGAGTGTCCAGAGCTTTTTACTCAGCACGGCTTTGGACATTTTCAATGAGGCTTGAAATCCAGGTTCTGTTTGTTCAGTGAAGAAAAGTTAAGAGGACTCGACAATTTTCATCAGACATTTTCTTCAGCATTCTTTAATAAATATTTGTCCTAAGAAGATTATGTCAGTTCTGCTGTCTTTAACTAAACATAACAAGTGGATAATTTTCATGTTTTCTGTGCAGAGCAATGGCCTCTTTCAACAGGAAGGGCTTTTATAGTCCTATATTGTACTGCAGCTTTTGAACTAAAATGCATCTACAGGGAATTCCATTTGTGAAGGTTCACATACTTTCTCAACACTCCCAAAATCTCAAGGGAGAACCCTTTTTCAATTTTTAAAGCCTGCTTTGCTCCACGATGACTTGCCTGCTTGCCTCCATCCCCATATCTTGCCCAGAACTGCCTAGGTGAGCAGTATATTTAAGAACTTGTTTTAAACAAAATCATACTGATTAAACCATCATCTACCCCCAAAAAAGAGATAAACCCGTATGTAGCATATTCAAATCCATATCCAGAAATCTATATATTTGCTGCTTGGCAACTGAGATTCAAATAAAGGACTTACAATGAGTTCACTCTTCACTCAACATCAAAGAACACAGACTGTAATGCTGAATTCTATCAACATTTAGCCTGAGATGCACTGCCTCTCACAAGAGCATCATAAGAGGGGGCTCAGTCTTAACTTGCCTCATTTTTCATAGCTAGATTACTATTTAAATTGAGATATCCTATAATAACAGCTTCATATTTGTCACAAAAAGGAGAATTAAACTCCAAGGAATCTCATGAAATTTCAGGACTAGGGGCAGGAGTGATTCTCCTATTTTTAGATCATGTTGAGAAGATAAACTCATCCCTTTAACTTTTATTCTCCTTCACAGTCTAACAGGGACAGTTTGAAGATTCTTAACATTTCAGTGTAAATTTGATATAGAAGGCATGGTCATAGAAAACACTCAGCTAAAGTAATTTTGACCATAAATGTGTTTAAATCTCAAAAAAAAAAAAAATCCTGCATTCACTAATACTGTCACTTTCTCTCCTGCAACTAAATTGAGCTCTATAAACAGTCATGAATAAGATGCTACTACACTTACATATTAAAGACTTATGTCCTCCTTCCACATCTTCTATAGAAACTGGCATTCATTTAAGTAAAAAAAGTAGTCACAATCTCAATCACAAGAGACAGGAGGGATTTTAAAAACAAATTACATGGAGTTTTTGCCAATAAGCAAACATATTCTGTCAGGGAACTGGTATTAGCAGGTACAGATGGTGAAACAGCAGCAATACTCAATTTCCCTGTAGTTACAGTCTGCAGACTCCCTGATTTTAGGATTTTCTGCCTATATTATATGGTTGAGTATTCCCTACTTGCAATAAGCCGTAATATAGGTTTGCATATGAAATCTGTTATAACTGATGGATTCTGAAAAAAAAACCCAAGAACAATTGTAAAGAAAATATAAGAATTTTGTAGCAAGAGATTGTTTTGTTCCTTTCTCCCCCGTTATGGGCAGCCTAACTCAGGTTTCCATTTTATAATAATGTTCTAGTTTCTCTCTGCCAGTTTTATACTCTTGTAGTGATCTGCAATAAACAACATTCTGGCACAGCTTTATTTTCAGTCAAATCCCTCTAGGGAATAGAGTGATTTAACATGAAATTTGTATCCCGTCCTGCTGCTTTCTGTAATCTGCTCAGACCAAATGGGGATAAGGAATACTTACTTCACACAAATTAAAATGAGCTGTTTTGGTCAAATTTGAACTCCAATGGAGGTATTTGAAAGTGTTACCCAGAATCTTACTTTCATCTCCCAAGTCTGGCTAATATAAACTTCAAATTTCTCCCATTTACCAGTTTCTGCCTCCAAATCCATTTTGCTTAAAACAGAATATTGTCAACCTTATAACAAAACCTAAAACTTGAACTAGATGCTGGATACATTCCTAAAAATGTTCTGAGAGAAATAGTAGGACTGACAAGTCACATTTGTGATCTCCAACTTAAAGAGGACAAGAATAATGCATATACTTGTTTGTCTCTGAATGTCTGTAGCTGACTGATTGGTACTTTCATGGAAAAGATTTGTACAGACCCAAAGGGACCCTACCCTCAAAAAACCCACCTGAAATCATGCAACCATACAAGAGGGAAAGGAAAAATTATTCCAAGTAAATTCTTGAAAATGCTTCATACTGTAAACAAAACATCTAACACATAGTTTTTAAAGTTCACAGAAACAGAAGTAAAAAACCACTTAGGAGCTTCAGATTGTAAGTACTTGCTCCTATTTTTCATGGCATTTGCATTTACAGATATTATGGAAATTTTTACATGCTTTGGCATTTAAAAGCATTGAGTGCTCTCTATGCTAAGTCATCTCATTATATCCTATAGGTGCAATTGCATCCTTTCCTCTTTCTCTCTTCTTAAAAGATTATATTTGTACATTGAGTACATGCTAACCCAAAAGAGAAAGTGAAGAACTCATGAACTGATTTTAAAAAATTAGCAAAACAAATAAACTGCAATTGTACCTGCAACCACTGGAGATTTCCTGTCATCCAGAAGCTGAATAGCAGTACTGGCTGTCACTACATTGCTCTTGTTTGCAGTTTCTGCACGGTGTATTAAGCAGGGGGAAAAAAAAATTGAAACAACATATGAGGAAATTGAGCTTTTTCCCCCTGGTTTGAAGTAACAGCCTATGTGGATGTAGTGTTCAGAAAATAAAGGAGTAAACATCATGTTCTATATGTATGCACAGAACATACAGACACTGCCATTTTAAATTCCCCAGCATCCCAAAAACAAGCCTAAAACACTGAAATGAGTCATCAAGTTTTGCCTTCTCTGCTAAAGTGGCAACAAAGGTGACAACTGGTAGGGCTTCTGTGAACATTTACTATGTTGGACTTGTCTTGCTTAGAATACCAGGCTGTAAGTTGAACCTGTGCAAATATAAAAGTGTCCCACCACATCTTGGGGTTTCACCTGGAGCCCTGCAAAAGATGCACCTGGGTAAAGGGCCAAGAAAGCAGCTGCATATTTTAGATTAACATTTGAGATTAGCTGCAGAGCCCCCTCAGTACTGACACACTAGGGATCCTTTCAGCATCATATATATCTCAGAATTTAGAGAATGACAAAATTATAGACCTGTGCTGAATGGAATTGAATAGACAAAACTCCCAGGTATTTGCTCAGCAGCTCTTCTGTACCAGAGTGGAAAATGGTCAGCATTGAAAATGTTTTCCTTATCTTCAGCTGTCAGGAAGTCTCTTGAGAAAAAAGAGAGACAGAAAACACTTGTTGTTTGTTGCATGGCACACAATAGTTTCTAGCTTTGAAAGACAAGAAAAAACCAAAATGCAATCTTCAGGGAAAGGAAATGGGTTCACACAATTTTTCTAATACCATTTGTTCAACAATAGGATTAAATTTAGCCCCTTATTGGTTTTTGTGACATACTTTCGTTGTAAAAGATGGGAAAAGTACTAAGAAATAGTACCTCTAAGTACCACTAAAAACACTTTACTGATGAGTACAAATAAAAATGCTTAGCCTAAAAGGCCTTTGTCTTTTAGCACAATGTAAGAACTGTGAACTGCACAAGGTGGAAAAGGCATTGGAGGTTTTGGTAGTCTGTTGCTACTGGCCTTCACTCTTAAGTAGTTGGTAAAAAAAAGGTGATTTTACAGCCTGCTTTCCAATTAATAGGTTAGGGGTGGTAGTGGACAACTACATACTTTATTCCTCAATAATTTCAGGGAATGTTGACAGAGGAAAAATTGTGTCAAGTGACAAGGGCAAGCATGGTGTCCATGCCACTGTGCTGGTTTGCTGCCTGACAGTAACAAATTGCAGTGCTGTTGATGTCACCTGTCAGGCTACTTGTACTACAACAGTATTTGTGGTCTCATAGGCATCATATAATTTTATATTCAATAAATTTAGTTTCTCATAAAGTGCACATTTCCTTTTACATGCATAATACCTTCACTAGATTACATCTTCTCCAAGCAAAATGGGAAACCCTTGTAGGATGAGATCTCCTGATCTCTCTTTACCCAGTCCACTTCTGTCACTTGGCTTTATTTCAACACCAAAAATATTTTCCACAATAATTATGTAAAATCTCTGAAAAAGCCTAAAGGTATTTGTTTTCTGAGGGGATAGTAAAAGATAATCATTGTCTTTGGGTGTAGCATATTCATAATGCTGCTCTGAAAAGTAAAGATGTGAGCCTGGGAATATGTGTGTGGGGAAAGTAAACATATGGGCTACAGGTATAAAACAGTTCCCAATGTTCCAGTTGAATATAAAATCCAAGGGATTCTAGGAGATCTTTCTAACTTGTTCTATGTGAAGAAACAGTAAATGGGCTTGATAAAAGTAAACATTTTTTTTCTTTTTTCCTTACCTGGCTGCTTGGTACTTACTGGTTAGTGAGCTGCTCTGGGCCCACAAACAGGTTGATACGAGAGAGTCCAGTCCGTGTCCCAAGGAAGGCAACTTCCACTCCTTTGTCAGAGTTTCTGGAAAGCACAGAACACAAGCAAAGATGATGCTTTTAGACAGTAAACTAAAAATTACCAATTCCATCAATAATTTTGCATTAAATGTCTCAAGTACTGTAAAACCTTGTTAAAAAGCCTCAGAACTTCAAGTTGCAGTTAGTATAGAATTTCATTAGTTTTACTGTGTAAATTACAACATCATCATGATTAACACTGCAGGATAAACACTTAAAACAGAACTTCAAATTGGTGGTATTTTGGATCAAATGGTTCATATAATCTCTCATGCATGTCAGAATTTGTTAGATATTCTACCAGTTCACTAACATAACTATTAAGAATACACCCATAACTGATACACGAGGTTGACACAAAGCTTACTTACTCTGATTTATTCAATGCTAGACTGGTCCAATAAGCTTCAATTGGTGCACTCACGACAGCATCAAACAGAACTTCCTGGATCAATTCTTTATCACCTATTACAACATATTAAAATCAGTAAATGTGTATGCATATAGAGATTTTTTTTAGATTACTAGATAACAGGTTTTCTTACATTATACAATATTTTATCTATGAAATGCTTTCAAACCTTAAGCACTAGGAAGCATTTACTACATAATATCACATGGTATTTTACAAGAATGCAGTTTTTCACATATAATTTCATTGCACTAACAACAATTTTAGATTAAAAAAACCCATTGATACTCCACGTAACTCGTTCATGTATATATTATCTAATGCTCCCACTTGCACATGACAGGAGGTTCAAACAAGTAGCTCTACTAGCACTCACATTTCTGCAGGTAGACAGGATATGCACTTATCCACCTGAATTTTTTATTCTTCCTTTGCAGTTTAGAAACACTAATTGCATACCCATCCTTCCTAAAATACTCATGAAATATCTTATATATTCTTTAGAAACATGATGCAGGGATTGATGCAGAGCAATCCTGTTTAACTTATAAAACCAGGTGGAGCAATATTTTTGCATAGTGTAGCTACACCACCTGAACAGAAACCTGAATATTTGCTGCAGGCATGTTGTTTACTGTAAAAGTCAGATATTTCTATCAACAACATATTTATCAATACCCTGGATAAAGCTTAAAACTAAATGAAAATCCAAAGTAACATCAGGCAAGTAATCCTGTAGCTTTGCATTTTGTAGAAGGTGCAGTAGAACAGTTTTTAGCTGGGAGAAAGCCTACTACGGGCACGTGTAACAGAATACTTGCATTGCAGCAATGGCTCTTTTCCTGTGAGGTAGCGTTTAATTGCTTCTAACTGAGTCATTTGCCGGTGCTCAGGATGCAGGTCAGTGTTGCAATAGGACCTGTGAACACATTGTCAAAACATTACAGTGTTATATATATAAGAATGATCTTTGTCTTTGAACATAAAGGATTGGGCTCTGCAAGCACAAACAATATGAAACCAAGAAGGGTAACAGACACCAATTTCATGCTTTATTTAAGGCTTACCATTCATCTGCTAAAGATACATCAGGGTGTTCTAAATCATGTAAACCTGTAACAGTAATAATAATGGGTTATTTGGGGAGCAGTCTGGGTAACAGATGGTTATTTGCATACACTCCACAATATAAACCCTTCTTGGAAAATGCATTATTACCACAACGAAATAAATCACAGTAAACTGTGTTCAAATACACTTCAGGGTCTAACAAACTCGCAAAAGCCAGCTAAATCAGATCTAAAACTGAAAAGGTAGGCAAAGGTTTTTGTGCTGATATGTTTAACTCATTCAAATTACACAATATATTTAAAGTTTAGAAGAAACTTTGAGCAACGACAAGTACAGAATGATAACACACTCTTGTTTGTACTCTCTTGTTCTCTTTGGCCAGTAAAATTCTTTGTTAAAATACATACTTCTCAATTCATCGAAGTTGTTCTCTTTCTCTTTAAAACAAAAAAGTTTTAATTCCCTCAAAACCTAAGCACACAGCCCAAGAACACAAACAGTGATTTATGGGATCATTCAGACTAGTTTTCTTGTGCTAACAGGTCATGTAAATGCTTGTAAATAAGAACTATATCATTAGTTACATAGCACAATAAAAATGTACTTTCGCAATTTTAAGAAACTCTTAAAACACTTATCAATAGACAATAAGAAAATAGGGATCAGAAGGCAGGGTCTGGGTCTAACCCCCCAGAGTACATAATAAACAATGACAGAAAACAACAGTGATTAGGGAAAGCAGGGAAGCCAAAACCAGAACTAGAACTAGAACCCTTGGGGTGGACAGTGAGGGATCAGTAATGGAGAATCAGTGAAGGTAAGAATGGGAGAGAAGGAACTGCTATGATTACGTTAACACTTCTGGTGATGCGGCTGGGAGGAAATATCAGGCAGACTGCTGAGATGTGTGGCTGGATTAAAGAACATTGGTGAGAAGTATACTGGGAATGTTTTGGAGGGTAAGCAGCTCTGAGGCTCCTACTGTGCTCTCTTTCAACCTAGACTTGCATTTGCTGTTCAAGTAACTCAAGTATTCCTTTTTATATCTCTCCTGGGTACAGGAACTTATTCATGTCACAACATACAGCTAAGGAACAAAGTCCTTAAGAAATTAAGTATCTTGTTTAACATCATTGACAAAACAAGAAGAATTGGAAATAGAGACTTCAGCATGAAATCTGATCTTCATCTTCAGAAACCTTGTTGTAAAACAACTTTTATCACCCCACACTGGACTCCTCCACTCATTTAATTGGTGGTGCATCAAAAAGCAAAACCAGGAAGAACAAACAGTTCTTTCCTGGTTACCTCTACTACTATAATAAATATGCAAATCCTTGTAGATAATGCCCAAAACAATTATAGCTCTGGAAGATTTCACAATGTATAGTTTATGAACAAAAATCCCATAACCATTACAGTGCTCTTAGTGGTCACTTCATTCAGAAAACACCACAGATAACTAACATTGGGCCTGAGTGATTCTCTGGAGCATTGAGAGACGACAGAAGATGACCCCATCTAAAGAAGATTCACAAACAGTCTGGCCATGCTTGACATAAACAAGACAAAAATCCTGTGAAGTAAAAGTTCTTTAAATAAAAAAAAATCAAGAAAAAATCTAATTCCCTTATGGAATCTGCACACAAACATAAAAGCTTTAGGACTACCAAATCAACAATAAAACTACTGTATAAGCAGCATAAGAAGGTAGGTATCTTACCTTCTTCTACAGTTACGTTCCCTCTGAAGAAATATTTTCCATGTCCTCTAGAGAGAGCCACACCTAAACTGTGCAGAGAAATAAAGCAGACCTTGAAATCTGTGAGACAAACAATAGCAGACATTCAGAGCTATTTTCACGTCTAACATTTCCAGCCAGTGTACTATGATTAACTTTAAAACTGGTTCCAAACTCTCACAGATCATATTTATTGTTCAACTAGTTGCTTCAATGATGTTTCAGTTCTGAGGTGGCTGCAACAATTGGCTGTATTTATGTGTGCTTCGAGGTGCAGTAAACCATTATTCTCTGGCAAACTAATAAATGAGCCCCTCTAAGCTCACTGCTGTTCACCCAGCATGAGATTTCTTCAGCTGAGCCTTGAACATGCCCATGGCCTCACAATGAAAGGAACAATTTTTTGTAATCAGACTAAGCTGTTGAGAAACTACAGAAGTGTGGGAATTGATGGAGCTACTGAAAGGAAAAGAATTTCGTATGTGACAACAGCATCATGACTCCTCTTGGACTAATCTTTCTGTGTTTCATATTTTAGCTAGTATAGCTCCTTTGTATTGAATTCAGCTTCATAAATTCTCAACATACTTAGTTTTGGTTTGGGTTTTAGTCTACCATTTAAAGCATCCAAGTTTAATGAACTGGCTGGGGATCCCATGCCTCTTGTTGTTGAACACATACACAGAATGTCTTCTGGCATGCATTCATTCATTCACAGGGATTATCTCAGGCTAAGAACCTGCCAGTAAGACTGAAAACGCATGGGCTGATCCTTGAAATACATGTAGAGGCACCAAAACCAAGAGCGCACAAGCTGCAATCAACAGCTCAGGCTGGGGAGGGGCTGAAAACTAATCATTGACACTATAGTATAGATTTTCACAAATGTGGCTCCTGCTGTCTTCTACAAACCATCAAAACTAGATACATATCATGCTGAAAAAACAGGACCTTTTTCCTACTATATTTCTATCCTTAGCATCAGAACTCACACTGCATGCATATATGTACATCTGTTTACTTAATAGGGCACGAATGACAGTGTCACAGGGGAAAAAAAGAAAAAAAAACAAACAAAAAATAAAACCAAAAAAGCAAACAAACAAAAAAACCCCAGCAACAACAAAAAAACTCCACAAAATAAAACCAAAACTAAAACCCCACCGAGTACTACCACCCAAGTGTGAATTTCAACAAGAATAAACACAGGCATCAGAGTCGGAGAAATGTGCCTATAGTTTCTCTGTGTGGCAATATAACTCAAGTTACGTGAAACAGTTCAATCAAAGAAAATTTCAGTTGAGTATTGCAACTGCCATCCTTCTGCTTTAAGCATAAGGTACTGTTAGTACTCTTTTATTAATAGATTATTTCTAATTCAGATATGAACATTTTTAAAGTGACTACCTGTGTCTTTCCTTTTTTCCCTCCTAAAATGCATGCCAAAATTAGCAATGTACTCAGTTTTAGTTATAGAAATACACTGAAGGTCGTTCAGAGAAAACAACCATCTAAACCTCAAATTGGAAGAGAAATAATATCTCATTTTACATTACATTCTTGTGGAAAAAAAATCAAAATAGGGCTCAATATGTAGTAACTTAAATGGATTATAGTATTTATAGCTCTCCAAGTACTTTCAAAAGCCTTCCGTTCAATGCAAACCTCAACTGAATATTTTTTCAGTGAAACGTAAGCCATGACAAACACTGTGAATTTGCCTGTGTGAGTTTGCACAAACTTTCCATCCCTGGAAAAGCTGAAAGGAATGCTGGTAGGCTTCTTTTCCTCGCTATTTTCAGCATTGTCCAGGGATATTTCATTGTCAGCTTTTGCTGATGAGCTTTTAATGAGTCCACAAGCTCTGTATAAGCACAAATCCAATGAGTTGGGTGAAACATCCATTTATTATGGTCAGCTCTACCTGAATGGAGTACCCTTGATGTCTGTATAATAGTAGTCATTTGTCATCACCAATACCCGCTTCTAGATTCAGAACAAGAAAGAAGAGGTGGGGGGAAGAAATTAGTTTGCTATGAGAAATATATAAAAGACCAAGTGGTTAGTCACTGATAAAATTACAAGAGAAGTTTATATTCAGTAAATGAAAAAAAAACCCACCTACACATTTATAGCAACCTTAAAACTGTTTAAAAAATTATTGCTTGCATTATATTTAGCTGGAATAATATTGTAGTCATTGTACCCCTTTGTCCACTGTCTTCTTCACTTCCATGGAGAATTTCCCTGTTTTCCGATTCACCATTGCATTTCTGAGCTGAAATGAAGGAAATGTGTGTTAGTTCCTTTATTTGCACTTTCTTTTGTCTCTTTATCATTCTTTTATCATTGGCCTAAGCAGTACTCAATTTTCTTCATTTCTTCATTTTCAGTAATTCTAGTACGCACTGAAAAGCTCCTTTACAGATTTTATTATTGACTGTATAGGCCATGACTCCTGACACACAATTTCAGGCATAATGCTGAGGCACATAAGACAGCAGCTGTCAGTATCCCTCATGATAAAAACAGCTCTTGGTGGAGTAATCTGGATCTTAGGTGGCATGAACAGTGTCATTGACTATTCCGCAGTTACTGCATAGGAAGGTAAGGACAGGTTCCCAGCTGGATTTAGCTGAAGTTAGACCAGGGCTCAGAGTTTAATTACATCAACAACTATATAGATAATAAGAGAAAAACCTACTTAGCCTACACTTTTCATTCTGCTTAAGAATCTACATTGGGCTACATCCTAAACTAGCACCAGAAACTTCATCCTAACTGCATCAGAAATTAGAACTAACCCATGGAAACAGAATGGCAGCCCCTCTGATCAGTGTTCTGTCTCAGAGGGCACACATAGCTGCACACTCTGCCATTCCCTCAGTTGGCCTTTGCTGTCCAGGCTCCCCTTGCAAGGTAATAAATTTAGCTCTGTAATGGCAGCCCTGGGTCAGTTACAGCTTTAAGAATTGACCTGGACCTCTCCCTCTCAAAGTCATCCAGGAGACATTTTAAATCCTCTTCTAAAACAAGTTTCATCACTATATAAAGCAAAAACTCAGAGAAGCTAGGGAAACTAGAAAATAAATGGCAAAGGGTTTATACACCATGATTTACCTGCTGCTCTGCAAGCTAAATCTGTTACTTTTTAGATCACCACAAACACTGTTTTTCTGTAACTTTTTCTAGCCTCTGCATGTGCTGCAGGTTCCTAAACCTATGCTGCAAAGACTCTTTCCCATCACCTCAATAAACTCTGCCCTCAGCTCAGCTATTTGCTCCCTAGGAAAGGTAAGTGTTCCTCTGAGAGGACACACAGTCTCTCTCAGGTGAACATGCCATGGTGATGAAAAGTAAAAAACCCAACAACCATTCACCCTGTCCATAAGCCAAAATGACCAGCAGTGTCCCTAAGGATGAGGGCAGACCACCCTGGCACAGCTGGTCTGAGGGCAGGGTCTCTAGGCTGAAAATGAAGAATGACAAGACGTGAAGTTTTCTGAGGAATCCTGAGCACTATGGTTTGGAATTTACCTGTGTATCAGCTCAGGACTTCAGGGAAGAAATAAGAAAGTTACTTATACCATTCCATGCATGGAAATATTTCATTCAAATGCTCTTAGATTTACTAATGGGAGAAGTGAGTTATTTTGCTTGTTGTGGTAAAAAACACCTCAATCTTTTGCAGCTGTAGTTTTCATTACAATTGGAAAATTCTGCTATCACTAATGAATTCAATATTTAAATGGAGGATCATATTGACAAAGTGAGAATTTTTATGTCTCTTTTATTGCTTATCTGTCTAAACACAATTTTGAACATCACGTTCTTGTGAATAAATATCTCCTGTTCCACAGTACCCCAAGTCAGATTAGGCAATTCAGTCAGATTTTAATGAAATATTGTGAAGACAGACTTATGAGTGCACTCTGCAGGCTTTCTGGGTTAGTGTGGAGCAAAAAGCAAGTGACTGAACCTGCCAGGGAAGTATCTGGTTTTATTCTCATGAACATGTTGAGCATGGCTGACCTATCAAAAACTGCAAACTTTGCAGCCCTTGAAATCTAATTCAAGGGCATCTAGATTTGAATTAACAGTCTTATTCCTCTGTCAGTAAGTATAAAAGAATAAATTTTAGTACGAGGTATATATGAAATAAAGCATGTATTTTACTGAAGATTCTTTTTAACAATACATAATAGGCAATTCCAAAAATAGTTTCCTATTTTGTGGGTCTGGACTTGGAGTGCTGGTCTTAATTAACCATCTACTTTCTAACATTTACAGAACAGTTCCATTTATCTTTAACATGGTTTTCATTTTTCTTCTATTGGTGCCTGCAGTTGTCTAAGACCCATTCCTCCCACAAGCCTCAGGCAAGTCATAGATTTACTAAAAGGATCTCCAAACTCTCAGTAGTGTTTAAGATCAAGTCTGCACGTGTGATTTAGAGTTTTACTTTTTCCTCTCTCTCTTTTTTTTTTCCTGCTTGCTGTGATTGCATTTCTTGGCTTTGTAATCTGGTTTCTCAGTTCTTCTGCAGTTTCATCTCCCTCGTCAAATGCATAAAATAAGTACTGCCTCAACTGGCTTCAAGCCCCAAAACATTCATTCATGGTCTTTTTTATTTGGAAAAAAAAATTACTTCATTCAGCTAGAAATTATACTAAAAGAATTTTAAGTGAGTTAATGAGAAAAAGGTTTCTGTTTAAATTGAAACTTCTCCTGTTTGGTACTGTGTATTCACTAACCTTGCTGGAAGACACTGTTAACTTAATAAGCTGATGCTAAAATTTCTGTTTCTAATAAAATGCATTAACAGCAAGATAGCAGGTATTGTTAACCTGGAAAATGAGCTGATATATATATTTATGACAACACTATTTCATGGTGAAAAAAATTCTAACCTTAGTTGGCCACCTTTTCCTCATTGGATCACTAGAGAAAACCAGTTTCTTCACCTCTTCTGTGTAATAACATCATTGCTCCTGCAACTAAATATCTTCCAATCAATTGCCAACAACTCAGTTTCACTGCTGTAGCATGAGGTCATTCTATATTCTTGGAAAGCTATGTAACCATTAAATAAATGTGGTAAAAAGTAAGAAAATGTCTTAATCAGCTTCCACATAAGTGTTTCATGGGAGAAAAATATCCCAGTAGTAGTCTATGTTATTAAAAGCAGCTATATGAATACATTAATTCTTTCCCTCTGCAGTTAAATAAACAATGCTTTACTACCCAAACTTGGAAAAAATCAAGAACATCAAATCCAAGGCCTTGGTTGAAACAGAGTCACATGTAGCTTGTTCCTACATTACAATTAAAAAAAAATTTAAGAAACTTATTTTCTAAATGAAAGGCAAAGACTGAGATAAAATGTATACATGCATCTTTCATCAAAATCTGAAATATAAATTTTGCAGCCTTCAGACAGAAAAAATGGAATTTTAGAAACTTTCAGGAGAAGTGACTGAGCTTAGGGGTCTCAACCAAAGGAAATACTTAGAACTGAATCTGGACTTTCATGTGTATTCCGATAGAATCTTAATAACAAATAAAACTTAATTTTCAATGCCAATGTAGTTCAATGTTACATTAACTGAACCACTGAATTTCTACTAAGATATGATTAAAAATGAGGGATTAAAATGTCAAAATTAATAGAGGAAGTATTGGAAGAAATAAAAAGAAGAAAAAAAAGAAAAAGAAAGAGAAATAGCAAGAAGAAAATAATGAAGGTTTAAAGGCTGTATGTAATTACAGCAATAACATTTGAAAGGACAGAGGAAATTTTAAAAGGTCATTAGTAGTGAAACTGGTTGAGTAATACGTGATCAAAGATAGGAGAAAAAGGCAGGTATAAAACACGAAGCCTATGAGATTGCCAAGATTGCAGAAGGCTGCTACAGTGTCTGCAAGTCTAATGAGGAAAGCTGAAATAGTGTGTGCGTAGAAAACAGCACAAAGCTATACAAACATCCCAAGAGTTTGTGAGTGCACTCCAACACAAAGCCTTAACTGCGGCATGAGGTGGCCTCTGAGCACAGGCTGAGGACAATCCATCTCCTGAGCAAACAGACCTTGCTTACAGCACAGATGAACTGTTTTACTGTTCACTAAGGGGGTGCAGAGAGCGAGGAATGCAAGATATATACTTTGTAAGGGAGAAAGAAAATATAGACTTATGTCAGAACAGGGATCAAGAAATTAGTACATCTGAAGACTGACAAGACTCCAGGGGCTGTTGTACGTGATCCATCCCAGATTTCGGAAGGACATGACAAAGTAAATACGGGAACCTTCAGTGGATATATTTGAAACCTCTCTGGGAAAGCAGAGGTAGGAGGGACTTGAGAGAAGGTAACACAGTACTGATATTTGAGAAGAAATTGAGGAGACATCTATGAAAAATACAGACATGCAGTCGTGACTTTGGGAGTAGGGAACTTATGGGGAAAACTAAATTGCAGGACAGAAAGGGGAACACCTGGAAAGTTACGATTTAATTAAGGACAGTCAGCACAGATTCACACAAAACGAATCATGCCTAACAAATCAGATTTATTGAGGAAGTGACAGAAAGACCAAGCAAAGGTTAAGCCATGGACATAAGGAAAGCTTTTGATACAGTACTGCAGAAAAGGCTAAGCCTGCAAGGTAAGAAAGAATAAGATAAAGAGTGAACTACAGAATAGATGGAGCACTGAAAAATGAGGTTAAAGGAAAGCATTGTGTGAGCAACAGCTGACAGACACAGAATGTACACTTCTGCAGCTCCCCATGGCTCTGAAACTGGGAGCTGGGAGGGAAACTGTGCTCTGCACACAGGTCAGAGAATGCAGTTTTGTTTATTCATTTGTTTCATTTTGTACATTAAGAGCTCTCGTTACTTCCATTAAGGAAAGAGGGATCTCATGGAAATAAGTTAAACTCATTCTTTCATTTCTGAGTTTAAGCAGTTGCCTGGGCCAGCCCTACAGACACATTCTATTCCTGTCTCTCCTGCTATATTTGTTGTCCAGCAAAAATACACAATGGGATGCATGGAGACTGCAAGGGTGATGAGTTTTACCAAAAATACAAAGAGTCTGTGTTTGTGGTGTATGTATATGTAAGAAAGAAAGAATACAAAACAGTTGTAAAATTCTGAAGTAAAAGGGTCTATTGTCCTTCCCTTCCTGAGAGCAGTCAGGTGGCCTCTCTAATGACTACTTAAACAGTTTCCAGGTACAGTAGATGGATGCAACAATGTCTTCTGGCAGGGTTTTAAAACACATCACTTACCACATCATCTCTGTCTTCCCACTCAACCTCAGAAAGATCCACACTACTGTAGTTGGGTTTTCTTCGCTTCTTTCCCTCTTCATACTGGTATTAAAAAAAAAAAAAAAGGTGAACTATTAAGCACATCCTGTTTTATATGCACAACTATTTTGTATCAGAAGATTTTAAAAATTTCCTGTATGCATGCTGATTGCGTGTAATACACTTAGCAGTAGGTAGCTTGATTCATACAAAGTGCACTGGACTGCTCCATAAATGGTCCCTGGGAACTAAAAACCTGCATCTCATGATTATTTGTATGATCTCTTGCCCTGATGCAAAGCTTTTCTTGATGGGCACACTGGATAATCAAACTGAGCAGTTGTACCCTTTTCTCCCCATATGGAAAATAAATGAGACCTTGGATCTTGCAGTTTATGTTGAGTGTCTCGAACCAGCTCTTTCAGCTGTTCAGGAAGTTATATTTACTATAATCTTATCAACAAAATGTTTACCCATTTCACTTTAAGCAAGATAAGATGCAAGTCTTGGGAAGTATGGTGTTAACATTTGCTGATACTTCATTTTATCTACAACTTCATGGAGAAAAGTAACATACTAATAATGATGGTGTATGGGGGTTTTATCACTACTCACTGTTATGCCATAAATCACACATTTAAAATAAACATTGTAGTGACAAATTGATTTGACACTGAGGTGTTTATAAGGTGGGAAATTCTGCCCTCTGCTGAACATTCAAAATCAGCCTACTACTGTAACCACACAAATCTCTCTCAGGGGAAGAAAGAAATATTTAGGAAGACCCGTGAATAAAGAACCTAACTGGTTAAGTAAAATTAGGAGAGTATATTTTTAAAAAAAAATTGTGAAATCTGGTCTCTTATGATGCATACAAGTGGGAGGGGAAACTACAAGTCTTTCTATGGAGTAGGACAGGTGAAACTGGGATGCTGTGAAAAACCCCCACATTGCTTTTCTCACTCCTCAACAGCAGCATCACGGAAGGCTACAAAATGTACCCGAAAGGCAGTAGGTACAGATGATTCTCCTCCCTCAGGGCAGGATCAACGATACCATAAACCAAACCTGTCAGTGTTTGATACAAGCAATTCATCACCACAGCCAGTGGTGCAGGGACTTCAATCACATTCTACAGGTTACAGAGACCAAGGCAAAGATTTGCTTTCTGAGCATTAAGAAGGTTATTCCCAGCCTGACCTTTTTGTCTCTGAATTAAAAATTCTCTTGTGAATCCCACAAGATTTTCTAGACAATACTTGAAAATAGGCATGACAAAATCTTCCTGAAGAATGGCAAACTTTTAAAAATATTGACTAAATCATTATAATCACAAAGAAATTTTGAGATATTGGTAGCACTGTAAAGTTTCTTCCGGCATAGCTTCACTGAACCTCCTTAATTTTTGCCCTTAAAAAATTGGATACTCCAATTATTTCTACAGATGATTCTTTTGGGAAATTCTGTGGGATAAAATCCTGAGTCAATTCTCATTCATTTGAATATAAAATCCTAGCAACTCTGTTCATGTAAGTCTTAGTCTACAATGTGAGAATTGATGCAGATGTAATTGAAAAGTACTTTCATGTGCTTTTTTTGCCCCTCTGCTACAATCCACCATTCTTGTAACAACAAGGTTGTCTACTTTCTGATCTAATACTATTCAACAGATGGGTAGAGAGATGTAAAGAACTTCTGTTCTCAGCGTATGCTTATACACTAGACTTGGAATTCAAGCAGCTCAGTTCTACAATTAATTCTTGCTACATGACAGCTCTGATAGCCGGAGAGATAACTACACCCAAATACTGAGGTACAAAGTTTGCAGCCAATGTAATTAAATCTCGCAAGAATAACATCTGAGAGGATAACATCCCATTCATTAGCAGGGCTTGATTTTTGTAGCTATATTTTGCAAGCCTTTCATTATGGGTGCAGCTATATCAATATTATCTTTAATCTTTACAATGAGTAACTATGTCTACTCTCTGTGGCTGCACCAATTAACCAAACAAATCTTTGATCTGATTTAGCCATTCTAGTATAGAAATGGTTACAGTCAGGCTCTGAAATACTGAGAGCTGAACATTGTTACATGGAAGTTTGAGTAGAGCAAACAGCTCCTGTACTGGTTCCAATGTTTAATTACATCCTCACTCACAGATGTTGAAGAGCTTCTGGGCTATACTGCATTCTCAAACACATGTGCAAATCCTTACTTAGGACAATAGTAGTTGATTTTGTGTGTCTGACAGCAGAAGTAGGCTCCAAACATAAGGTAAGCCATTCGTATCATATTAATTATGGGATCTGCATTTATTTCAATCATAGAGATTCCACACCTTGCAGTCAGAGAACAAAAAACAAAACTCAAAAGTAATCAAAGGAAGAGCTGGATAAAACATCCAAAGTTCTGCAGAAAAGCCAGAATTGGAAGCATTTGTGTCTTAAAAATTCAGATTAGAAGAAACAAAGCCAAAACCCCAGTGGTCAAGCAGGAGTTAAGCTCTATAAGCATTTGAAGGAACTGGAGGTGCAGTTCTTAAACACATTTAGGACAGGAACTAATAAAGTATTGAGATATCTAATCCCTATTCAGCAACTACACTTTAGGAGCTGCTGTTTAGGTGTCTACACAGAAATTCAGTAAATGAAGAATAGATTTATGTTATAGTCCAGGAAAGGACAGCAGAGGAAACAAAAAACAACTTCCAGGAAAGATGGGATACAACAAGGCAATTACTTGTACATCTGGATAACTTTGCTTATAAATCTAATCTTCATGAAGATATCACCCTACTCTCAGCAGCAAATTTACATATCTTTATGCTCATGTAACCAGGGCATCAAACATGGATGCACTTAGATCACACATAAAATACTTCTTAACAGGACTGTTGAAATGGCCTTTCTTCTCCAGGTTCTTTTGAGTTTTACTGCTTAACTAATTTCTTAGTAAAATTTATTCATGGACACAGAAGCAATTCCCCAGCTTTTAAAAGTGGCATTCACTTCTGTCTTCTCTGGTAGCAAACCTAATCTAACCTTTTGTCTCTGAGGCTCCTGGGTGAAGTATAAAATAGTGATTGAAGGCTGAAGCCAAATCCATCTGCAAGATTACTATAAAGCATTGAAACAAATCGTTAAGGGACCCTTTGGGAAAGATACAAACTAGGAATTCTACCAAATTACTCTGATTTAAGTGCATGAGAAACAGAGATAGATTTAAAATGTGTGCTGTTAATCTGTTTTGGCTGCTATAAAATGTGTGATATTATATAGTAGTTAACCCCTATGATGGGTGAAAAAAAAAAAGGATACTGAAAAATTTTAAATAGTTGGACTGCAACAGAATCTTTTAGTCTGCTCAAAACTATGTGATGGTTCCAGCTTATTGTTTTTTGTGACAAGAACACAGGATTTGATTTTGTAATCAGAATGAGCTTTATCTTACTCAATATCTTTTATTTGAGGCTGAGCCAAGGTCTTATAGCACTGGATGATTGAAACAGCATGTGACATGTCCTGCTTAAGGACTGAATCACATTTTTTCACCACCCCATATACAACCATTTACATGTGCCATTATTAAACGCTTTACTTTGATTTTTTTTTTTTAACACAAACAGTCCTAAACCATCTGCATTGAATATGACCAGCCACGTGTTTATAAAGTCAGAGTGGAGCAATCTGATCATGGAGAGAGTAAAGTACGTCTTAACAGCTGCAAGGCTTGGGTCTAAGGTGATTGGAATTTCTCAGACGTGCTCCATATGCACAATGGAGAGGAGGAGAGAGCTGCTGTGATGGCAGCCTTGGAAGCATCACTAGATTTTAGCAAACCTTCTTAGTCACACATGTGGAATCATCTGAGAGAAAATACAGTAAGAAAGCATATCCTAAATACCAACCAAAACCTAGAGAACTAAATAATTTCAAGAGATAGTTCTTTCTTGCCAAACTACTAATGTGTACAAAAGTAAGGAATGAGGTATTGAGAAAACTCCTCCAAATTTAAAACATAGCATCATTCAATGAAGATTCATATTTTTGAATTAGTACTTAAAAAATTGGTAAATGTATTAATCTCAATAGGATTTGAGAATGGCCCTTTTTTGATGGTTTAGAGGAGACAAACAAACATGAATACAGCTTGAATTCTACATAAGAAAATACACATGTATACCTGTAATATAGATGTATAACTGTAACTTGCATTAAGCAATCCTGTAAAGGTATTCTTGTCTACAAAGTTTGATAGGAAAGCTTGAATGAACGAATGCCAGAAGAAAAGCATAATTATCTAAAATGACACACATTTCCATATAATTTTAAATAAACAGGCAGAGATTGAATACACTGTCATTATGTTGTGCCTGAGGAAGAGATCACTTCAAAAAACTGATTCACTCAAAAAAAGCGCAAAACAAAAGCCAATCCCCTAAAAAAAAACCCCAAAGCCATAAACCAGTAGTGAAAAGTTCCCTGCACTGCTTCACCTGTTTATATGACATCACCCACGGTGCTGGAGCTTCTTTCACCATGTGCTACAAAGCTCCAAAACATTCTGCCTGGGGATACATGTGAAGCAGCATCCTATATCTAGAGGATATCAATCGAAATCACTGCTGCTTGGCTTTTAAGCTCTTTATTTCATTTGGAATTTTTTTTTCCTGCTCACATGACCCTGATTTGTCATTTGTGATACTTATATTTCATGGTTTCCATCCAGTTTGTTACCTCAAATGATTTCATTGATCTGTATTTAACCTCTAAAGTGAACATTTGTATGTGTTCAGTGGGGAAAAAAAAGTTGTTTACTATACAAACCTCCTTATTTTATAATTAAAAAGGTGCCATCTTAATTCTCCTAGGAAAAACAATTTCCCCTTTCAAAGACATATTTTCATGACCAGCCTATCATTTAAGATGTTAACCTAGAAGTTCCTAGGTTATAGTTGATAGTAAAACCAAGTTATTTTGGACTGATTCTTCATGCCAGAGGGCAGTGAAAAACTGCCACACTATAAAATTTGCAGAAATACTGCAGAAAAAAGCTGACCACGGGAGCCAGGGGAAAGAGAATAATGCAATTCTAGGTTTCCAGGCAGAGAAAAAGTAGGATCAATTAGAAATGTCATGTACACAGGAGAACCCTCTAGTGAAGCAATAGAATAGTTCTTATGCCACATGTATTTAAATTACTCTGTCTGCTTACAGTGTTTGCATTTCAAATAGTGCAGTAATGTTTAAAATGATAACACAATATGGAAATACACTGGATGAGGTAAAGGTCAATACAAGAAAACACCTTTAAGTTACACACCTTGAGAAAGGCCAAAGAGCACATCGGCTGGGATCACATTCTCAGGTGGATCCAGTTGATTAGAAATGCGACCTGGATGTGATTTACTCCACTGAAGAAAACAACCCCTTTATTTGGGATTTTATTTGCATTCTCAGGATTTGTCATTTGGGATTATGTAAAAGTGGCAGCTGCTTATAATTATTTGGGGTTTGAGGAGAAATAATTAAAAACATCTGCCTTTATCTTAATACTACCAGACTTAAACCCATGAGCTCGGTTATACCTAACTTCAAAGCTGAAAGCAAAGAATAAAAGAAAGCTTCACATATTGCTAACAAATTTTCAGTGATTCATTTATATGTACAACCAGTTATTCAACAGCCTTCAAACCTTTAATTATCTTTTAAATATATGTAATTTTGCACTTCTAATTAGATAGCAATTTAATGCTCTCACAGGGATTCAGATGGGCTGTCTTTTTTGAAATGTAAACTCCAATAGGAATAATCATTGGCATTCAAGTGATTGAATTCTTCAGTTATTTAAATGAACGTGAGGCATTTACACTGTTCAAATCATTTAAATATTCTGCTGTCAGCTCCAGCTGTAGAGTTTTATGGAGTCGCTGAATAAAGCAAGGGTAAGTGTAGGTTATCTTACGTTCCAGGCGGGACTCCCCAGAGAGAAATGAGATTTGCTGCTTATGAAAGGCTAACACTGCTTAAGTGGGGCATTAATGGTTCCCCCGAGACTTGGATTTCTCTGTTTTTCTATATTAGGAGAAACAAATTTTCCCAGAATTTACAACTACAAAGACTTAATACTGATCTAGCAATCTTCAAATACTCCAGGTCCTGTAGCTTAATACAATATGACAGTCCACATTCTAAGGTTAAAATGGTAACTTAGGCAGACAAACCACCAACATATTTTGATGAGGCCATTGCTACATATACATTGGCTTGGACTTCTATGAGTAACTTTCCCTACTAAGTCTGATCAAATTAAAGATATGCATCCCTGTATAGAAAGCAATGTACCAACTGAATTCATTTGAAGTGATAAGCAGATTATTCACATATAGTCATTCATAAACCCCCATTACAAGTATTCCAGAACTTATACTTAGAGTATGAGATAGAACTTGTTTTAAACTTAGAAATATTAAAAAATTCCTAATAATCAAGGATATTATTAGATTAATTCAGAAATCAGAAATCTTTAATCTTAGATTTATAAAAAAATTAGAATCTGAATAAAAGATGCAATTTGATTCAAGAACATATACATTTGTCTTCAAATGTATACTTTCTTTAATTAGGGAACTCAAGCAACTTGTTCAGGAGCTCTGAGTATTCTACCCTAAATGAACCTAGTAATTACTGGGGAAAAAAAAAACAAAAACAAAAACAAACAAATAAAACAACAAAAACCTCCCTCTTCCATTGTCTGAACAAAAATATAACTATGAATCAAAAAAGACATGGGCTTCATAAAATCTAGTAGCAATCTTGCTTTTGTTCATTGAAAGGCACACAAATATTGGGACTGAGAGGCAACACTACAAACCCCTAACACCAGACAAGGTTCTCAGCGGTGGCAGCCTGTGACTGTGGCAGACACTGATCTTCCAGTGACATTCCTTAATTCTTCTGTAATCCCACTACACTTCCCTAAGAAAGCCTTTTCCTGGGGCACCAGCCTTTACCAGGCTGCACAGTGACAGCTGCAATAAGGAGCAATCAGCCACCATTAATGTGGTCCTTGTAAAAAGTAGATATCCCTTGTTTCTTACTCTTCCTTTATATTTCATTTGGAAAACTGTAACATCATGATGAAATATTTTACATTTTAAAATTTCATGGTGTAACACCTGGCACACTGCAAGTGTTAAGAGGCTACTGAAAAGCAGGTGATTAAATCTGAAATAATTGCTGCTGAGGAAAACCATCTCCTCATGTCTACATTTCAACATGGGTAAGGAGCCTCAGAAACGAAGTTACTGCCTTGAAAATCTCATAATTCATTTTTAAGCTCCCAAAAAATTTTTCTTTTTTTCTTTTTCTTTTTTTTTAACAGTAACTGTGGTTTTCAACCAAATATAAAATTCAAAATTACACCATACAGCTGAAAATATGCTCTTGTGGAAAATAAAATACTACTCTGTAAAAGTACAGACTTTTTGTCAAATTCAGCACATTGGAGCATTCTGATGCAGCAATACTAAAAAGATATATATGTTAATACCATTGGCTATAGTTTCTGGAGACCCACTGGGGGTACTTTTGCTGGGAACGGTGAATTAAAAAGCATATAACATATAAAAACGTGCAAAGCGTGCTCTGGTGCTATGTGGTTTAAAAAAAAAAGAGAGAGAGAGAGAGAGAAAAAGAGAGAGAATAAAATCAAAACGGTTTTGAATCACAGCCGACGGATGACCAAGGCAATCCCCCGCCCTGTTCCAGCCGCGATGGGCTCCCGGGCAGTGGCCCCGCGGCCGGTCCCGCTCCCCTGGGCGGTGCTGGGGCGCCACCGCCTGGCGAGGCCCGGCAGTGCATGGCCCGGGTCGGGAGCGCACAGACAAGCGACACAGTCGGGACGGAGCCAGAATCAGTTTCTGTGAGGTTTGACAGGCACTCGGACACCTCATGGGAAAGGCCCCTCAAGGCTCCAAAAGGACTTTCCAAGGGATTCCTTATTCCCCGACTATCAAGAGTTACTAATTTTTTTGTCAAGACTCATTGTTCCAGTAACGTCCTCTAGAGAGGATTAGAACTAAACGTTCTTCTGATCCCTCTGTGGGACAGTGACTGGTGAAAGCTCCAGCTGGGCTGGAGGTTTAGGGGCTGCTGCAGCAACAGTCACAGCCCCTGGGAGTACCTGCTGAGGATTTAGGGAACACCTTCCTCTCCTCCCTGTAATCCCTCCCATCAGCTGCCCAGGTGCACCCAACTGATCACTCCCACCAAAAGCCAAGCATACTAAGTCTGCAGAAAAACAGCAGAAGAAACAAGAGAGGAAATCTCCAAGAAAAGCAGTTTTAAATATACACCCAATAGGGTAATAAGCAGGATAATGGAGCCAGCTTGATGATTCCATGTACTGGGCAGTGTTAGATACAAATCTGGTGCAAACACTCTTAGCTGTTTGCTATCCTGTGTCTCTGTAATGTTTTCCAGAAGACAGTTCCTTAAAAAAGTACATCAGCTTCAGAATGAACAGATATGGTTGCTGGGGTTAGAAGCTCGAGAGTCCAGTAACAATCTAGTTTTACATCACTGTAGGAAAATATAATAGCAGTATAAACTAGTGTAGATCAACTCAGTAATCAATGAAACCTGGATATAACTCTAAGATAGACAAATAATTTTAGATAATGTCTTTAGTGAACTATCTAATTCCAGACCTATATGCCTATTTTCACACACTTACTGTCACAAATTTCATGAAATGTTTAGTCATTAGTTACAATACCACCAGGATTTGGCCTGCAACATTAAACTAGGGGCCTAGGCCAGCAATCACTTCACTCTCAAAAACTCCACTGAAGTCAACAGAAGACTCTCATTACCCACCACTGACAGAATCCAGAGGTAAAAATGACTCTTCCAAAAACATGAGATGAACAGACCATGAACACATCACAATGAGTTCCCGTCGCTGACAGCTTATGGGCTACTGCCCAACATTTTGATTTTAAAAAGTCTATTGTATAAGGTAATGAAATAAGTGCCTTCAAGATGTACACTGGGATGAGGGATAGTAAGAGCAAATTACCTTCTGCCTCATTAAAACATAACAACAGAAATAAGGGAGACAGTAACACCCTCTGTCAGTCTAACATTAAGCTATCCACTGCTCTTTAATTTCATTACCATCTGGTTTTTAAAATATGTATTTGACAATGAATAAATACTAATAATTGTGAAAGAAGTAATTTGCCAGAAGAAAAAGGGACAATACAGCAAAAACATCTTATCAAGGTCCTGTGATGCAAACAGGGAACTTTCAAATATAACTTCCTATGGTTTCCAAACATCAGATGTCAAATGTACCAGTGACACCTGAAATTTCAAAACCATATTTAGGAATCAAGACCAAGTCATGATTTTACTGTTATGAAAACTAGAGAATGCTATAAAAACCAATGCATATATATCCAGTTTAGAACAGGATACTGAACAGGATACAAGAGCCATTTCTGAGATTTGTATTTCTTATAGGTCAGGAATTTTCCAAATTCTATACAGGTATTATCCTCCTTTCCACAGCTGTGAAAAAATCTACCAACCAGAATAAAGGGTGATAGAATAAAAAGGACAATTAAACCATTTATTTTAAGAATCCTTCAGAGATGCTATAATGTCTGCTTTGCCATTAGATTGTCTGTCCATTTTAGTGTGAAGTTACTCAGTAAATACTTTTCCATTCACCTGCTCAATTTTGCTGTTGCATTTTTCATAGGCTCTACTCCAGTTAAAAAACTAAATGAGGAAACAGTAAGTGCAAATACAAATGTTAATTGTGTAATTCCTAGTCCAAACCTTAGAAAGGCATTCTTTTGCTGGACAAAACATCAGATGTGCTAATGACTTAGTAAATCATGCTTTTCAATAATTTTATTTCCATAGTGCATTATCCACCCAGTTAATGTTTCTGTTTTGTCCTAAAATATTGTTGAAATCAGACATTACTGCAAGGGAAATACATATGGCAGCCATGTGGATACAGCAGTGGAACAGCTAATACAAAGGCTTTGCTGGGAGTCCACAGTGATGGAACACTTGCAAGTGCTGTTCCTAAACAATGATGCAATCAGGAATATACCAGTTCTCTGGGGCATTAAATTGATAAACATTTGCCTAACAGGCACTTTATTTTTCTTGCTGTGATTAATGCAAACAAGATGATAAGGGAAACTAAAGGTAAAATTTGCTGCTATTTCTCTTTTGGTACAAAAATCCCTAGTGTTTCTATTTTGCTTAAAAATATGCTTTAGTGAAATTTCTTCACATATATTAAATTGACTTTAACACTTCAGCATGACAAATAGGGGTTATTACATAGTGCTAGAGCATTCCGACATCCCATTTCACTGTAAAATGAACATAATTACAGCAATTTTTGGCTTTGTTATTTTGCAGTAATGGAGGCCTGCATCTTCTGCAGAAGCAACTTGTATATTTATTTTTCTTGGTTTTTTTCATGCTAACCTCTGTTTGCAGAGGTAAATTTACCAAGAATTATAGTGTGTTATAAAGCCATATAATGTAACTGGTCTATTGTATTTAATGTTTTCATGTATTTTGCATTATTCACACTAAGAAAAAAATAAATGCAACACATATAGCTAAATAAAATAGATCAATAAATAATGTTCTTACCAAAGGCCTAAGTTCCGGATGAGTCAAAATATATCCATTGTTTGTAATTGCAAAAGCATATCCATGAATACCTAACTGTAAAAGTAAACGAGAAAGAAATACTAATTAGCAATTCATAACTCTTATCCACAGAGTACTTTGTTATGACATGGGCAAAGCTCCTTGACATTTTGTGAAAAAGAGAACCTGACATTGTGATGAATTCAGCACACAGCACAATTCTGAAATGTCACAGACACTCTGTAGGGCACTTGCTTGCATTTGTGTTACAGTGAATTACACACACATATCTACGAGATGCCACAGGCTGTGGCATACACCATAGCACGTGCCAGAGCAAATTGATCCTAGAATTCAGTAAATTCACCTATTCCCAGGAATGGCAAATAAACTTACTTGGTCAAGAGTTGCTGTTAAAGACCCATTTAAATCAAAGATAATGAATGTAGAGTTATAATGAGCAAGTAGTGGCCTGTCATATTATCATACTTACATCTTCCCACCTTATAGGCTGTTAATTCCAGTTCATCTGGAGCCACAGAAGGGGTATTTCTACTAAAGAAACTCCTCTAACCTTACATATTTTTACCAAGTGGAACTGTGGGAGATTATTTGAGGGCAATGAAACGCTTTATGAGGTCTAGCAGTACAGGTAATCAAATTGTACTACTTAACCAACAATAACAGGGTTTTTAAACAATATGCCTATTACACAATTGATTGCATTCACTGAATGCAATAAATGTACCTTCAAATCATTCATTTGGTCATTCAAATATCCCTTCTTAGCATAAACTTGCTGCTAATGTAGAATCTTTTTACAGGCTCACTGTGTAACTTTTGTCATGCAGAGCACATCTCACTGTCCTTTCTCACCTTTTTTCAATTCTGAAGTAACAGAACATCCCATATATTTTTATTTAAGCAACTTAATGCACCAAGCTATTAAGAACAACAAAATAAAAATTGAACTCAAAACTCCAGAACTATGTTATTTTTATATTTATTTTACAATTCTAAGTACTAAAACCCTTTTTGTTTTATTGAGGGCATTCTTAAATGCTTTGCTGAAGTGGGTGCTTAGGAATTTGTCTAACATGAAGCAATGTGAGCAAGGCTGACAAATCAGAATCATTTCTAAGAGGCCAAGAGGAGAGCCTTATTGGCTTCTGTAATTCTCTGGAAGTATAAACCAGAGAATGATATTATGGCAAGGTCACAGGGAAAACATACCAGTTGATTTATAGTGTCTCTGTGTGAATGATGGTATATGGTCAACTGTATCTACCATAGAGAAGATTGTTTCATAAATTAGCGGTTTTCCTAAAGCAATAAACTTCAGTGAAAGTAATAGAAGGTGATATGTTCTTGGCATCTCTTCATAAAGGGGGGATAACCAAAATAATAACAGTGGACATATTTTACTTATTATAGTGTGACAAGGGAATAGGCTGTTGGCTAAATATCAGATCTCAAGTATAATTGTCTGTGTTCATAACTGCAGAATGACATCCAAGCAATGGAAGTCAGGTAAGGAAACAAATGTGGGTGGTAAAATTCAAAGAAAAAAATATTTGCTTATTTGAAGCATACCCAGACTCCAAGGGTAGTATTTTATTGTGTTCTGTGCAATATGTGAAACTGCACAGTCTCTGCACTTCAAATGCTTTGGTTTGAGAGATACTACCACGAACAGCAGCATTGCCATTTTAAACCTTGAACTCTGTTTCTAAAGGGCAGATTCAGAAACAAAAAAAATCTTTTTCTAACTGCTGTAAAATGCCACATGAAAATCATGTAATACTCAATCCAGCCCCAACTTATTCAAGGGAAACTGTCCCTGACATCTGGGGAAGTTTAGTCCAGATAATGACAGCTGAAAATAGCTTGTTGCTGTTATGCATCTTCCCTGGCATAAAATCCACCTCATCCAAGCTTGGACGATTCCAGGTCAGAAGAATTCTATTCCTAACCAATCCTTTATATCCCTGTGTGAATTTTATTTTATTTTATGTGCAAATACTGGGGAGAAGAGAAGGAACCACGAATCTGGTAAGGCAGGAACTTGTTTAAGTTCCTGCAATGTGCCACTTGCTCTAATTGCAGAAGACACAGAATTGGGACAGGAAGCACTTACACACAGACAGGAAGCCTAAAGCCAGGTTAGGGAGAGATGTTCACAGAAAGTTATGGAATTTTTCAGCCTGAATTTCTCCATTATTTTGCATGGTATTCTGGCATTATTGTGTGACTGATCCACAAAAATGTGAAGATTAAGACACAATAATTTTGTTACTAAAAACTGCATTTCATTTTGGACATAATAGAGCTAAAATTCCTGAGGAAAATGAGCAAAATAATGGAGTTACATCACTATAAACAATCAATATATTAAATAAATTGTTATATTCTTGGTATTATACTGGGTGTAAATAATATATCATAATTTGTGTATTACCTTGTATTTTGGAATAGTTTTTAAAAGTTCTTTAACTGGAACGTCTGTGCCAACTACTCCTAGAAGAATCCCTTTAGACCTCTGAAAAGAACAATAAAACATGCACTCAGAAGCACCGGAACAATAAACATTCTCACCACTTATTTCACCTCACAGCTACACTGCAGAAATGAATAGATTACAGGCAAGGTATTTAAAAGGTGGGGAAAGCAGATGCTGGTGCAACTCAGCTGATGGAGCAGTAATTTAATCAATAATATTGCTCCTTTCTGCTTTATCTGCAATAACATGGAGAAGGCATGTAAGCTTTTGACAGCAAGTCCTTCAACAGAAAATTGTCACATGCAAAATAGGTTTTCAGTTAAAAACTATTGTTAAAATGTTACTCCTTTGTTTCCCAATTTCTCCTGCTATTTTGTAAACAAAAGAGAAAGATGAAGCCTTATGGGGAGAGTAGACTCAACTTTCTTTAATAACGGGTTAAATTATTAAAAATAAAGATACATATATAATATTCACAAGATTAAGTCAATTCTGGGTTATATCAGTGGAAAGAGAAAAATTATATTGATTATTTGCTATAGAAAGGTAATACAGACGTAAGAAATCCTATGGCATAGTGTTAGCTGAGATTTTCTCACAGACACAGGGATTCATAATTTCATTATGGTTTCTAGAAGATAGTTATTTGGGATTATTTGTCCACATTTTTATGCTAATAAAGGGATACTAACTGCAGACTAAATAAGAAGAAGTGAAGAAAAAAATCTTAAATCCCTGAAAGCAAATTCACTGCAGTCATACCATTATCATATGATAGAAATAGTCTGAATACTTACAGTCTCATTTTGCTTACTAAATACTGGCATGGCAACAGTTGTCATCAACACCAATCCCTGGTCATCAGCAAGCTATATTTGAAAAAGAAATACTATCTCTAAGAACAAACAATTACAGACATGTTATTTCATTTTTCAATTACATTATTTTCATTTTAAATGAGATAAAGCAATTTATCTAAATGACACTTATGTAGTAAGACTTGAAGTCAGTGCAGCCCAGCCCAGCCCCAGCTACATCTGAGCTGTATCAGCTCTGCCCATCCCACCACCTCCACTGACAGGAAAGAAGCCACAGCTTCATATTCCTACTGCAGTCTCCCATGAGAGAGAAGGGGCTGAAATGTGAATTGAGGAAGCAGCATGTGTGGTAGCAAAGCAGCTGGAGCTCTGTTCTACATCTTTCCCAGTGTCAGCTCTGCCAAAATTGCCCTGGGCTGTTTTCTCGCAACAAACAAGAGGTCATGATTTGCATGCACTTTGTTCTGGTCCAGGCTGAGCGGCAGAAAGGATGACAGCCAGTAAGGATCCCAGGAGCATCTTTGCTCCATCCGGTTTCAGTTTGCTGGACAAAGAGGTAGCGTGAAGCATTAGCTGATTCTGCAGATTAGGTTTCAACACATTTCTTCAATTTAGGAAGAAAACAGATCTTCTGACCTTGGTTCCGTTCAGGAGAAATGTGTAGAATGCTTATCAATGGCCACAGGAGAGTGACAGTGCTCAGACCTATCTCTGTTCCTCTTCACACCCTCTGGCCAGACTACACCTCTGCCCTTACACAGAGACTGAGCCAATGCCCAAGACAAGCAGGGCTCTGTGTGCCTGCACATCTTCACCGTCTACATACAATAGATAACTCAAGCAGGAGGCTGAGTTACTGTTAAACTCTTGCTGTTCCTTGGGATAGAGGTTTAAAGTTGAAGAGGCTTATCCAACATTTAAAAATATGACACAGACAGTTATAATCTCAGGCGGAGGTTTTGTAGAACACAAAGTCTGCTTTGCTGTACCTGTGTTCAGTCAAATGGACACAGCAACAGAGACAGTCTGCCCGAGTGCTGTAGGTAACAGCCATGCCCAACTGCATCTGTGATATTCTCCTACAACTTCTACATCAGTATCCCACTTTCTGTACTCAGGTGGAAATTCCAATATTTTTTCCTTTTTACTTTTTTTTTTGTTAGAATTTTTGCCATTTTTTAGTCGTTGGTTACAAGGTTTTTCTTGTAATGAAGCAACAGCTATCAGCTTGCCTCATTTTCAGAAAACAAGTCATTTGTTATGATAAAGATAATTTATGAAGCATGGTTCGCAATAACAAATCTCAAATCAGACAAAATCTAAATAATTTCTTGAGTTGCAGCTCCAAATCCACTTTGGGAGGATTTCAGTTTCCCAAACAAATATATTTTTTTGAAGCAGGGCACTATCTTATGGTGAGCAGGAATGTTTGCAGCCATCAGACAGAAACGCAAACACAGTGTAGAGTCAAGAAGGTTTACATCTGATAAGGGATCACTAGGGATATGAGGTGGAACCAACTTATGATCATATTTCCATTTTTATGCTTGCTTTTCTTGTTAATAACAAGAGACATTTCCAGCCCTAATATAATCCTTGATCTATTAAGGAATAGTAAATTAAAAAAAAAAACAAAAAACCAAAAAACTTGGCAAAACACTGGGGGAGTTGAAACTCAAGTGCGGCCAAACCAGTGTAAGAATTGATTTTCCTTGGCCAGAAGGGTACAGTCAAGCACACTGACGTGATTTCTATGGAGAGAATCTTCTGAGGTACCACAGTCCGTACTCCCAAACTCACACACCCAGAAGTGAAAAAACATTCTGTTGATTATAGGGTGTCATTTTGGAGTGCTCAGAGATTTTATACAATTGCCCAGGGTTGTTCTTCTCTGACATCATGTATTTGTCAAGCACCAGGACAGTATTATTTTATGAGTCCACTCACTCTTGGGAGTTTACTAGAAACAATTTAATGGATAGGATGCAGCCAAAGGTCTGTCAATAGAGTTTTAGGGTGTTAGAAATTCTTTAAATGAAGAAAAACCCCACAGTCTGGAGTTCTTTGAAAATTCTAAGAGAACAGCTCATTAACTCTCAAAATTAAATGTGGGAGCATGCAAGAGTGATTGCCCTGTAATTATGAGATATCTACAAGTATCAACCAGAGCTGGCTGCTGCAATCATTTCTATAGAATTGCAATTGAATGATCCAGCCTGTTTGATTTGTTGTTTGTTTGGCAGATGAACAAGTTGTTGGCCACTTCCCTAAGTGGAGTCAGCAAATAACTGGCTGAGTGATGACTTGTATTTGCAGTATTTTAATGAGTCACCAACTCAAGCTGCAGCATTTACTTCCCAAATATTGTTAAATAGGGAAAAATTGTCTGCTGGGGAGGAGTGCAGCTTTATTCCCTGGGCAATGACATTTTGGTAGAAATACTTTGAAATAGTAGAATGTTAACCAATGGGTATTTCTGCTAAGACAGTATTTGCTAGAGCCCATTGAAAAATTCCAAAGGAAACCATGGTCTAGGTATTTGGCATTGTTGCTTTGCAAGTCTGACAATTTCTTACATGTAGCAAAGTTCTAACAGCTCATGGAAGTGTTTGAAAAATTTAGTGATTCTGAGGAAAAAACCTCAAACCAGTAACATGTGCTCTAATCACTGATAAACTTCAGCTTGTATTAGTTATATTCAGAGCAAACACATATCACTAATATCCTCAGGACTGGCTAGGGTTTTTCTTTTAATCATTACCAAACACTTAATTAGAAGTTAACACAATGAAAAATGTTAAATATTATAAACAGTATAAAATGATAAAGCCTCCGAATGACTGCATGATTGTATTAAATCTAATAGTTCAGGTTATTGTGTAATTAGTAATAAACTCTTTGATTACTCAATTATTATACTTTTTTTTTCCAAAAAGAAAATGTAAACAATCATTATGATTCCCAAAGTCATCAACTAGAAACCACAAAGTCATAGTCATAGAAAAGAATTACGTAAGCTTGTAAAAAAGAAAGTAATGTATTCAAACACTTCTTAAAGGAAACATCCTTAAAGACTTTTTTTTTTGCTACCTCACAAGTCTTCACTATCCTACTAGTCAGACCAGTGTCATGTAAAGTCAGATTAATCTCCCATTAATCCTCATTTATGGAAACTATCAAATAACAAAAACAATGCCAAAATTGGTTCATAGAAAAATCTCCAGACCCATAATATTCCTTTGAATTCTAATCTCTCTGGATCTACAGCGTTCCTAGTTGATTTTTCACCATCCCACAACAGGAGCTTTGTTTTCCATAACATTTAATCAAATTACCAAGAGGCTGAAATGCAGAAAAGGCACACAGGCCATTATACCTGGAGGTCAGAGCTTAAAATTGGAGCTAATATTCTACATCAAAAATGCAAGCAAGGTTAGGAGCTATGATGAGGCACTTGGGCAATGTTTTAGGGAGGCCTGTGCAGCTATAATGACATAGGAACCCTTGGTCTGTAGACTGGAAAGACAGCAGGATTTAAAGGACTTCACTAAGGAAAGAGGACAAAGTGAAGGTCTGCTGGCAGAGCCACTACAACCTCTACAACCTGTGCAAGGAAAGCAGCTGAAGAGTAGAGGGGAAACATTGCTCTGTCCAGAGGGGCTGACAGTGGGTGAAGCTGTGAGGACACTGAAAGGCTCTGGCCTGGCCCCAGCGCTGACTGTGGCTGACCCAGCACCACTGCGGCTGACACAGCACCACTGCTGCTGACACAGCACCACTGCGGCTGACACAGCACCACTGCTGACGACCCAGCACCACTGCTGACACAGCACCGCTGCTG